>JH651256.1:0-242342 GCA_000260095.1 Tetrahymena borealis | reverse complement strand
TTATTTTTTTTATATAAAATTTCCTAAAAGAAAAAAAGGAGGAAATACTATGACAGTAATTATTGTTTATTATTTAATATTGGTAGAGAGAAGAAGATAATCATTTCACCATTTTTAATAAATAATATCATTTTTTCTTAAAATTAGTCCAGTTTGGCAATAATATTTCCTCCATAATAATAAAGTTTTTATCATTCATATTCAATAAAAAATTAAATTGATTAATTCCTTAAAAGGCTAAGAGGAGGGAAAAACTCGACACATTGTACTATCCTTAGAACCAAATAATTATGATACATTAAATGTGTTTTTATTTATCATATTAATTAATTTGAGATAACCTCAATTAAAATAGATAATTATCTCTTTTCAATTCAAGTAAGTAATTGCAAAAAAATCCCTTTTGGTTATACCTATTGAATTATTTCAAATTAAATAAATATTATCTGATTCTGCTCATCTTTCATAAATATATATTTTAATAAAAGATATTTAACTTTCCAATTTATTAGAAAGAAGAATTTCTATTACTAAGAATATTTTAATAGGACTTTACAACACATTTATTTAATAAATTCTAGTAAATAGTTTATCACAAGTAAAATCTACACAAATGCTGGTTTTTTGATACAAATTATCTTGATTAGTAAAATATACTTGAGATAATTAGATTCTTGCACTCAGCATTTACCATATAATATTAAATAAAATTAATGATAATGAACATTTGAGATTAGAGTAATTGAAATATCAAAATAATATCATTACTCCTTTTTTTTATTTTTATTTAAAGAAGCAATTTTACTGTTTACTGGAAGATTTTTGTGAGATGAAGAGTAATTATTTTTAGAATTTTAATCAATTATAATAAGAAATTAAAAAAGAAGAAATATACTAATAATAGTAGAAAGGATAGTAAGAAATATGTTAAAGATTGTAATTAAGCCTTAAAACTAAATAAATTAATTAAAGTATGATACAAACAATAAAATTATTGACTCTATAATTATATCTTTCTTTTAATTATTAATATAAATCAGTTTTATTCAGATTCATTAACCATTTTATCTTCCTTCTATTATTCGGCCAAAACTACATTAGGAATAAGAGCATAACTTTTAACTTTGAATAACTCCTTAGGGAAATTAGACTACATTTGAGTTTCTACCAACTTTAAACCAGCTTATTTGAAGATATCTTAGAAAAGTTTATCAGATCTATTCCATAAAGTAATATTTTTCAATTAAAAATGTAAATAAAGAATAATAAGAAGGAATTTAAAAATTAATTTGCACCAAAGTGTGTGTATAAATTTTAAATTTTGCTTGAATTAAATCAAAATTTACCTTGTTACACTACTATCTTCTTTATCTACAATAAAACCTTTTTGAGCAATATTTTCCTTCACTACAATCATACCCTATTTAAATTATTGAATACAGAAAAGAATAAATTATCTACTATTTAATTAAATGCAAATAATTACATTTTAGGTAAGAGATTAAGAACATCTTTTCAAGAAAGCAACAAAATCCTCATCAGTCAAGTAATTACAAACCTAATTTTTACAGTTTTTTGTGATAATTCGATGAGATAGTCATTTAAAATAATTACCCATTAAATCCAAATGCAATCATACTTTTCAGGGAATTGTATTTATTATAAACCTTTAGCAATGTAATGAACTACTCTCTTATCATCCTTGAAATTTTGTTTACAAGCTTCAATATACTTAGGGTTTTAGTCAACAACATCAGCCTAATTTGAATTAAAATATTGTAAATATTTTCATATCAGATAATAATAAATTAATATCTTTAATTAAATTTTGATTATTATTTCTTTTCTTTTTATTAGATAATTATAAGTTTACAATTTTAAAGAAATGGAGGAGGAATTCCTTAGTGATTCTACCCATACCAGCACCACAATCAATGACTCTTCCATAATTCAAATTATACTTATCGTGTAACAATTCAAGGAATTTTCTTGAATCAGTAATATCAGGTTTGTGTAATTTACCAAAACCTCCTAATACTCCTTCTACGGTAGCTTCAGTTTTCTATATTAATTAAAATAATAAATTAATTCAAGATTCTATTAATCTAATATAATTATTTTATTTTGCAGTAATCTATATTATCTTGTAAAATAATTCTCAATAAATGTTGCCATTATTAATATTGCTATCCTTAACTATTTAATTTTGTTTACTTCCCAATATTCTGCCTATTTTTAATACCAGTTATCTACAGATCCAATTTTGTTAGTTGCATTGCCATTATCTTAATTTTTTAATTCAGTTTCCCACATTTCCTTAATGTTTTTGTATCTAATCATTAAAAATTAGAAATTTAGAATAATATTGTGCTTAAAGAGCCATAAAACTTAAACTTATAATCTAATTTAATGATATTAGTGATAATAATAATATAATAAAATCTTACACTGAACCTTGGCAATCGCTACCAACGTCATCGTTATTTAAGTCACTATATTATAAAAATTTTTAATAATTAATGTCTCTTTAACTGATCTTCTTATGATCAGAAGATAGAATTGCTTAAATTACATTCTATTAGCCATTTTTTAAATTAATTATTTTAGATTCTACTTTATCTTCTTTCTGCAATTTACTTATCTAAAAATTTAGAAAATTGTTAAACTTCTTATTAATATTTTCCACCCAATCCTATAATTTTTTAATTTGATCAAGAAGGATTGGCAATCACAAAGAATCTTAAAGAAATTTTGAAGATTATTTAAAATATCATTGGTTATTACTTTTTTTAAAAAATTTCCTTACAATCAATCATACTATTTTATTGTTACCAATTTATTTTTTCCGCAATTATTTACATTTTCAAAATTATAATATCTTTCTTCCTAAATATTAAATATTTAACTCTATTTTAGCTTGTACAAAAATTAATTTACCAGTTATAAAACGAATTTCGAATTTCTGTAAAGAAAAAAATACAAAAAACGACAACTGCAGGATTCGAACCTGCGCGGGTAAACCCAAAAGATTTCTAGTCTTCCTCCTTAACCACTCGGACAAATTGTCTTGATAATTAGATAAAGAAATTATAAATTAATATGATAATATTTCTGTATTAACTAAGTTGATTGCTTAATGAAAGATTAATCAAAGAGAATTTGATAGCTTAAATAATATTTTAGAGTCCATAGAAAAATAAAAAATATTAGAAAATATTATTTAGAAATTTTAAATTACTTTAGTAAATTTTGTTAAAAAAATTAAAGATGCAAGATTATTAATTTTATCTACTAAAAATTAAATAAATATAATTTGTAGTTATTATTTTTAATAAGTTTATTTGTTCTCTTAAACTTACTTTACTGCAATTATTAAAGACAGAGGCTTAAAGTCAAATAAAAGTAATTAAAACTCTTTCCTGTTTAAGTAGAAGTATGTAGAGAGAAACCAAAAGTATCGATAATTTTAGCTGCTAAAATTCTACTGTTAGAGAATTAACATAGCATGAAAATTATTAAAATTAAGCTTCAATGAATGTTATGGATTCAACTTAAATCCTAGAAAAAGATTAGTAGAATTAAGAAAATTAAAAAAATAAAAACCATTATCTATAGTTTATATCATTTCAAAACAATTAGCAACAATGTATGAGAGATGGAGATTACAAAAGATAAAAATGGATTTAGTTATCTAATTAAAATATTATGCCACCTTTCCCACCTCAATCTGTAAATTAACTAGAAGTGAATACTTCTTATGATGCTATTTAAAACAATTCAATATCTCTAACCTAATCCCAAAACCTACAAATACAATAAATTAAAGATACTAAAGATGATGATAACTCTATTTGTGTAGAAAATAATTTGACAAAGTTCTTTAAAAATGCAATTGATTAAGAAATATTACCAAGAAAAAAGATAAATAATGAAGATAATATTAAATAAGAAAGTTTTTTAAGTAACTTTGACATTTCTTAAGACAGTAGAAGGTAGGTGGTAACATAAAATAAAATGAGCAGATTATCAAGGTATTATAATAAAACTAGAAATGATATTACCTAACTATCCAAAGAATAATAATAAAGTAAATCTACATATACATCTAAATAGATTTGGATAAAAGGATTCTTTAAAATCTTAATTTATGTCAACAGATTTATGTTTAAAAGCAGATAAAAACTTATCTTTTTCCGTCCATATTATCTTTAGCAAAGATAAATTGAAGCTATCAATGATCTAGGTAACTATTTTTTAGAAATATTCTTTATTTAGTTGAAGCACCAATGTTAGAAATTAAAGTTAGAAAATTTTTTAGTCATTATGAAATAAATAACTTGCTAATATTACTTACCATTTTTTAAATTTATAGGTTTTCAATTTTTTAAAAATTTTAATAAGTTTAAAATAACTTTTAATTAGCATATAAGTCTTGTCTCTATAGATAAAGAATTGGAAATAACTGAACTATTTTTATTTTACTTAAAGTTTTTTCTCTATAAACTAGCAAATTGCAATAATGGAAATAGGAGGGAAACTGTGAGAGAACATATCTTTAGAAGTTAATACAGGGTTGTAAGAAAAGTGCGAATAGTTTTCTTGCTTGCAAAAAAATAATTTAAAAAATACTACCTTCCTTGCATCATCTTTTCAAATAAATTAATTAATTTTTTCTAAAAAATGATAAATCCTATCCCTGTGATACTTCCATATTAATACATTGCTATCATTTGGGAAATTATTTAAGTCATTTTCATTTTGATAAATGTATTAAAAATCCCTTTTGAGATTTCCTTTTTAAATGGAAATTTTTTTAGTCCATCCTTAACGATGATAAGTAGGATAGTATTTCTAATAAATGTATTCATGCAAATGAATTCAGCGTATTATGAAAATGGAATCATACAGAGAAATCGAGGAGAAATAGTGTAGAATTTCTTTAAGGTTCATTTTATATTTGAATTAGTAACAAATATTTGTCTTTGGTTTAACCCATTCGAATAGAATTGGCTAAGAATGCTATTTCTTTTAAAATTTCTCACATTCTATGATATTGTAGAAAAATTCACAGAGTCAATTTAGTTCTCACCAAAGTACAATTTATTCATTAAACTGATGACATTACTCATAGAAGTTATCTTCCTTTGTCATTTATTTGCTTGCATCTGGTATTCAGTAGGTTATTATTAACAGAAATAAAATTATTTACCAAACTGGATTGATCAATAACACTCAGGGGAAACCAATATTAGAACTTTGTATGTCTCATCAATCTATTTTTCGGTTGTAACTATTGGAACAATAGGTTATGGGGATATTGCTCCATAGAATGAGTTAGAGAGAGCCTTCTTAGCTGGATTAGCTATTATTACAAGTGGAATATTCGCTTACATTTTAACAAATATTTAAACTGTATATAGAAAATATAATTAAAAATAAAAAGCATATATTAAAAATTTGACGGATTTAAATAATTACATGATAAACAGATCTGTTAATCCTATACTCCAGTAAATGGCCAGAAAATATCTTAAGTACATCCATGATTAGAATTTTAAAAAAGGAGAAATACCCTGTGAATCATTGAATGCTCTTAGTAAACATCTTAGGGAAGAAATAATAGATGAAATATTTAATAAATCTATAAACTAAATTCCAATTCTTAAAGGTTTTAGTAGCTTATTTAGGTAAGCGCTAGCATAAAAGATGACAGAAACTACTTTTGGTATATCATTTTAATTATTAAGAATTTAAAAATAATATTCATTTTTACTAACGATAGGACCAGATGAAATAATATTTAAGATGGGTGCTTGTTAGGAACCTTAATTAGCCTTTGTTCTCAAAGGAAATGTTGAAATATCTATGGATTCAGGAAAATATATAGGTTTGGATATGCAGAAATAAAAGAATCCATTTTATATTTGTAAATAAAACCATGTTTTTGGTGAGTATGAATTTATCTCATAATCTCATACTCAAATTACGAATGCAAGAAGCTTAGGAATATCTACCATTCATCTATTGAAATTATCAGATTTCTAGGAAGTGATTAAAAACTTTTAAAACGATAAAGAAATATACTAACAGCTTAAAGATTCCTTGAATTTATATAATAGATATTCTTATTGTGGAATCAAATGCTACTGCTGCTAAAAAAGTTCTCACTTAACCAACGAATGCCCTATTTTCTTCTATAGGCCAATCAAACAAAGAATTATTAATCTCTAAAATATTTAAATATAAAAAAAAATAGAAGATTTTTAAAGATCTGAAGATAGGATGAAATTTTCTACATTAAAATTTTAAAATGGACTTGAGAATACTATTAAAATATATGCAGAAGAAAACCAAGATTAATTAGATACGTTTTTCTCTTTTGTATCTTTAGAAGAGCATAAGGAAGAGAAATATTCTAGTAAAGAAAAATAGTTATTTAATTCTTCAAATAGAAATGCAAATGCTAGTAGAAATACTTTGGCATAATAAGAATCTGTTGTAGCATCGACAAATAATTTGGAAGAAAGTTGTTGTTTTTCTAAAAAAGATTTTGATTAAAAAAATACTAATGAGAATATTTATGAAGATAACACCCATTAGAATTCATTTGCTCCAAAAAGTTATAGAATGAGCGTTGAATTATCATAGTAATAAAATCGACCTTCCATTTAAATTTTTGAAAATGCTTCTCAATATGGAATTCCAAACTCTGAAAGGAAAATAGAAAGATCTTAAATATAACCTGCAGTAATTAGATAAATAGAAAAAGATAAAAAAATTTTATTTGAAGAAAACTAATCATCTACAGAGAGGTAGATCAGATTCAAAGGTGATGTAAAACCCGAAAGTTCAAAATTTACAAATGGATACATTAGCCATTTAAAAATTCCCATACAATCTACTTTAAGATAAAGTATGGCAACTTATAAATCTGTCAATCTTCTATAAAATAAAGAAGTAAAAGTATTGTAAATCAAAGAACTGATAACAGAGACTATGCGTTCTTATAACATTTATATGGTCCATAATAATGTTTCTGTTGTCTTAAAATAAATGTAAATCTTAAGGTATAAGCAAAAAGAAAAAAATAAGAAATAGAAAACTCTAAAGTTGTGAAAAGGAAATCTAACTAACTAACAATAATTATAATAATATAGGAATATTATATTTAATAAAAATACTCTTATGTTAAGGATTTCTTTTTTATTTTTAAATTTGCATTCATTCTGTTTTTAAATATTTTTATTTTTATTATAATCGAGTTATTTGTTTCTAAACTCTCATTTACTTGTAAAAATATATAAATCCACTTGTTTAGCATACCTATATTTAGATAAATCAGGAATTTTCACAACTTTAAGATAAAATTACAATCATTAAATACGAGGAAAACTCACTAGAGAACATTATAAAAATATTTATAAAAGTACTTTGTAAGCTAATTTATTATTTGATTTTTAAATATTAATATTTACAGAATCTTTTTATTAAAGATCATAAACTCAGGAGAGTAAGAATAATATTTAAATCTTCTTACAAATAACTGTTACTGTAGTCACTATTGAAGGCAATATATTACAAGTACAGTATTGTTAATTAAAAGATATACTTATTGTATAATTTACTTTATTTGTTTAACTATATTGTAAAATGTTTGAGTTATTAATTTCACTAATTTATAAAAGTAGAAACTAATAGAAATAATTAATCAAATGATTATTTAAGTTTTATCATATACATTTTCCAAGAAAAAATAATGCAAAATTAGAATAGTTCTAATTATCTCAATGAATAGTCAATCAATAATATTAGTATCAAATAGTTTATTAAAATGAGTACAGTAGAAGCCAATTAGCGTGATGGCGATACCATTTTATTTTCAAATGATAATTTTAAATCAGAAGAGAAGGCTTATTAATTCAAATCAAAATCAAATCAGAATATATTTGGTTAAGATATTTCAATGTTAAATGAAAGTAAGTAAGATTTGAGGAAAGGGGAACTATATAGATCTAAATGGGCAGAAGAATAAATGATTAAAAAGAGTGTACAATCTAGTACTAGCTTCGCTGACTCGGAGTTTAATTCAGTACATAATAATCAATAATTGCAAAATCTCCCTCCTATACAGTTAAATTAATAGTAGAATATAGTAATGAGATTTTTTAAAACTCATGAGATTTAGCACGATTCTACTCCCTCCTCTATAAGAAGAGGATCATTAAAACTGTCAGTAGACGGGATGAATGATAATGGCACTCCAAAGAATAATGAAATGAGTGAGTCAATGTATAAATCAAAATCAAATCAGTAGAGATCAGGTCGTCTTTCTCATAGATTTAAGCCTGAAGATCTTTTGTTTGAATCTGGATTTAGGAAGAAAAAAGGAAATTTGAAATCTTAAATAGAGGGTGGGACAAGAATAGATTCACAAGATAGTATAAATTTAGAGCAAACCCAAAAATAGAAATCTTAAAAGAAAATAAACCGAACTCCCCATTAAGTTTGGCTGTCTGGATTCTTTAATATTCTTATATTCTTTAATAGATTTGTATATAGAAATAAGCAAAAATTACTTCACTTTAAACCTTAAGATCTACTTGATAACTAATGGCAAGCAATTAACGACTTAGGTATGTATATATTTATGCATGAATTAATTATAATGATAGAATGATTAAAAATATGAAAAATATGATTGGAGAATAAATATATTTGTTTAATATCCTAATGAGAATATTGGATTTGTTTATTTTAATAAAAATACTTTTTTGAACTCCAATTAATAAAAAAATTAAGATAAATATGATTTAAATTATTTATCAAAACAGTTTAAATTAAAAAGATATAAAAACTTTTGGTAATGAAATATTCAAATATTTTGTTCATTATTTTTTTAAAATGAATATAGCTTCGCACTACCAGCATGAAGGAGAAAACAAACAATAAATCAGAGATAATATATTTAGAAGCAAATTTAAAATCGTGAGAAAGTTTAGGATATTCTTGCTGCTAACTAGGAAGAGATTGAAAATGTGTATTATGCCTTTAATGTATTTTAATAAGAAAATGATTGATTTGACTAGACAAGCTATAGATCCTATTCCTGTTATCTTACCCTATTATAAAGTTTCTCTTTTTTGGGATTTTATCTAAATATTCTTTATCTTTGCTAATGTCTTTAAGATTCCCTTTGAAATTGCATATTCCGATGGATAAAGAATAAATTAATAGCTTACTGATGCCAGTAGACTTATTTTCTTTCTAAACTTTTTTATGTCCATTAACACTGCTTATTATGAGAATGGAGTCTTGTAAAAAAATAGAACCAAAATCTTTTTTCATTTCTTGAAAAGTCGTCTAATAATAGATCTCTTAGCCTATTTATGTTTATGGTTGAGCCCGTTTTAAATTTCCTATCTAAGAATATTTTTTCTTATTAAATACTTCTCTTTCTATGAAATTATTGAGAAGTTAGCTGAATCTTTATAACTATCAAATAAATACAATTTTATAGTTAATCTTATAACTCTTCTTGTTGAAATATTGATCCTTTGCCATTTATTTGCCTGTCTATGGTTCATGGTAGGAGATTATTAAGAGCGAAGTAATATGTTACCGAATTGGATTAATGCTAATAATCTATCAGATGAATCAATAAATACTCAATATATATCTTCATTATACTTTTCTATGATAACTATAGGCACAATTGGCTTTGGGGATATTGTTCCAAAAAGTGATATGGAGAAAGTATTTATTTCAGTTATGGCAATTTTATCTTCTGGTATTTTTGGATATATTTTAACAAACATTTAAAATGTTTACAAAGAATATAATATTAAATAAGAAGCATACTTAGCAAAATTATCTGAGCTCAATAACTACATGTTTAGTAGAGAAGTTAATCCTAACTTGCAATAAATGGCAAGAAAATATTTAAAATATGTTCATGAATAGAACTTTAAAAAAGGAGTCATGCCAAGCGAAACTTTAAATGTGCTAAGCAAATTTCTTCGTGAAGAAATAATAGAAGAGATCTTTAAAAAATCTATAAATAATATCCCATTTCTTATTTAATTTAGCACTTAATTTTAATAGGCCCTCTCCATTAAAATGAAAGAAATTAATTATGGTAAATAAAATAATAATCCTAAAATATTAAAAGCATATAACATTTTTATTAATTTAGGACCTGATGAAATGATAATGAAAGCGGGTTCTTATCAACCTCCTTAATTGTATTATATTTTAAAGGGGAGAGTAGAGATATCGTTAGATTAGGGAAATTAAAAAGGAATTTAAAATAATTCGTTCTATGAGAATAAGCCATTTTTTGAGCATTCGGCTAATGAAGTGTTTGGATAGTATGAATTTATATCTTAATCACATTAATCTTAAACAAATGCTAAGAGTCTAGAGGTTACCACAGTCCATTAAATATCTTTATCTGATTTTATTGAAGTGATAAACTAGTTTACAATTGACAAAGAAAAGTTTATGGAGTTGAAAGATAAATTAAATTTATATCAATATTTCTCAAGTGCAAAAGTGTTTTGCCATTCCTGTAAAAGCAGCTAGCATTTAATTAGAGATTGCCCTATATTTTTTTATAAGCCCGTTAAATAGAAGATAATCAACCAGTTTAATTAATAATAGCAGGAGGATAAAACAGATATTGTTAGATCAAAAGATAGATTAATTCTTAATGCTTTAGCATTTTAATATGAAATTGAAGATGATTGTATATTCTTTAGAGAGGAAAACTAATCAGAATTGGGTAGTATGATTTAAATTGATGAAAAAGAAGATGATTCTGATTAAAAGAAGTAAATCTAATCTAAGAAATCTCAAATGGATATTTAGAGTCTAAATTAAAATCAGTTAGATAAGCCTGCATTTTCAAGGCTATCAGCATCAATACCTCGGCTAAGCTAAAGCTAGAATAATAGTTCTCCTTAAATATTTACATTTGAACCTAAAATAATAGAAGAGAAAGATGAAGAATCAAGAAGAGAGTCAAGACGTGAATCTAAAATATCAGAAAATAAATAAAAGTCTAAAACTTCTAGTTTAGTAAGCATTAAATTTACTAAAGAAATTATTGAGTCTAAGGCAGATTAATTAACTCCAACTTCTTCTTCTTCTTCATCTTCTTCCTCTGATTCTTCTTCAACTTCTTCAAAATAAAGGAGAAAAGAAAAAAGTTCTAGAAAATCTATAAATGATGTAGGATCCCCTCTTAGAGATAAAGCATTAATACATAGAAAATCATTTAATAGAATAGCTACAAAATAAGAATTTTAAAAGAAAGCTACTTTATTAGCTGCAAGAACTAAAAAGAACTGGAATTAAGATGATAAAAGTAAATTAGAAAACGATTTCAATATTGTAGGAGCATAGCCACGCCCGTCATAGATATCATCAAATATAGCAAATGATGTTAAAAGTTTGAATTAAATTAAAGGAAATGTAAAAAGGGCTATTACTATAGGATAAATGTAACGTGTATTAGAATAAATGTAAATGTAAAATGCTCAAAAAGCTGCTAAATAATAACTTGAGCCTACTGATGAAATAATTATGGAAACAGTAAGGACTTTTAAATTATATATGATTCACAATAATGTAGCAAATGTTATTAAAGAATATCATAAATGCAGACTAAAAGAAAGAAATAGAAAGAAAAAATTAAAGCTTGGTGATTTTAGGGTAAGTAATGAAAGTCCTGTAGGATCAAAGTTACTGATTTCTAAACCGCCTATTTGATAAAAAGGATGGAACATTAATTATTTTGTTGTAAATATTTATTGATTAAATAATTAATATTGGTTATAGAGTATTTTTGTAAGTAATTAGTATTTAAATATTTTAATATTATGAAGCATTCTATTCCATCCATCCATCCCTACTTAATTAATTACTTTATATATTACTCATTTAGAGAATATATTGAAGGTTTAAAAGATAAAAGTCTTATATTTTTTCAAATTATCTAGGAAATAATATTTTTCCTTGCTATAAATTTATTGAGTATATATTCTATTCAAAATTTCTTGTTTGTTTGTGAATGGTATTAATAATAAAATTATATTCCTCTTAAAGTATTTAAAATTGAATAAATAATAGCCATTTATTCAAATAATTAATCAGTGAACATTTAAGATTAAGGAATATTTAGGATCTTTTTTGGAAGATAATTAATTAAATCCGCAAAAATTATAAACTTCTATATTGAAAAAAATAGGTTATACTTTAAATTAGCGATTTGGTTTGGATTCAATAAAAATTATTAAAGTAACAAAATCTAAGGATATCATTTTTAATAATAAAGCGAATACTATTGCCATATTCACAAATTAACTTTAGAAATTTTCTACAATACAAAAAATTCTGAAAGTATTCTTCATGGGGGAATTCTATTCAAGTTATAGGCATTTATTTGAAGATGAAACTGTAAATAATATTCTTGTTTGTAAAAGTGAGTATACCAATTAATATAATAAATGATAGGATCCATAATATAATTCTTAATTAAGAGGCTTGAATCATATAGTGGAGCAAAGTAAAAGAGAAAGAGTAAACTCAGAGAAGAAGAGACAAATATAGAAGTAAAAAGATCTGTAAATTATCAATTAAATCATGAGATCTCCTGATGTATTTGATAGAATTCATGATGATAATTTTTAAAGGTTCAATATTTATAAAAAACAGATATCAAACAATAAGAAAGAATTTAAAGATTTTAAAGTTAACTTTAATGATTATGATGGATCAAATAATTTATTTAATAGAAATAATGACTCCATTCTAAGGATGCGATTCAAAGAAGATGAATAAGTACTAAATTTAATATATTTTTGATTCTACCATTTATATTCTTAGAAAACATGTCTAATAGTTTTAAAACAAGATTTAGATGAATAAGAGAGGCTAGATTGCTGGGTTATTACAATATTAAGAAAACAATAATGGTAGTTACTCTATAAAGTTTTAATTCCAATTTTAATAAAATCTTGGTAATTAATAGGTTGGAAGTAAGAGAAGAATTAGAAGAGTCCAGGATTCTTTGGGAATAAGTATTAAATTAGAAGGGATAATGATGTTTTACCTTTATAAAATAAGAATAGGAGTAGTTCTATAGAAGAATTGCTAAAAATAGACTACCCAAATAGTATTTCTTTATTAATAAATCTTTTTTGTAAAGAAATATGAAATTATATTTCAATTAATTATATAGCTGTTTCAAGTTACACTTCCTAACCATAAAGAAAAAACTAATTCTTTCCACGAAGTGAATCAAATTAAATTGGCATCTATCCTGGAAATCCTAAGTATAGGAGTATGAAAGATGATGAACAGAATATATTTAAAGATCCATTAGAAGTACCTCATTTGAGATAAATTATGTTAGGGGATGGGATGAAATTCTAAGATTATAGGTTAGAAAAATAAAACTAGGAGTAAAGAGGGAATATAAGAATAGGTAGGCAAACAAGAGAATAAGATCAATTAAATTACTCTCCATAAAATGTAGGATACAGTAAAAAGAAAAAATATTTAGAATATCTAGGCCATAATATTTTAAATCCAATGCCTTAGCCTTCTATAGAAGAGATATCATAAAACTAGAGATTTAACAGCTACGATTCAGCTGAAAAGAAAAGAAAGAACAAAATTTTAGATTAAAATGATAAAGAAATAAAATAAATCCTATAAAATAGTTATGTAAATTCGAATGATGATAAAAATCTGAATAGAAACTTTATTAAGACTCCTATATTAGATATAGAGTATAATCCTAATCCACTGATTTATGAGAGGATAAGATCTGAAATGAATTACAATAAAAATATATAAAATAACACTGGTATCTTTGTAAATGGGAAGGATTAAGATGGAATTTAAAATACTAAAGATAATTAGCCTCATTAAATTGAAGCCATCCACAAAGGTTTTGATAAATATCAATAATACAAACGAAAATAAAAAGATTTCTCAATGACTCCAGATTTATTGCCTTAAAATAATAAAACATCTCCTATTGCAAGAAGATTAGCAGCTAGCCGTTAAATTTAAGTAAAAGTTATTTATTATATTCAAATTATTTTATATCTATAAAGATAATAATATCTCTAATTTTATAAAAGAGAAAAGATAGGGTAGCAGATTTGCTTTCACATGATTACATTAATTGATTTAATAAAATATACACATTTATTAATTTCAACATACTTGGTTATCCTTTAATAATATTTTTATGTATACAATTAACTTGACTAAATATTTCCTTTCAGATATACTAATATACCTAATTATAGATTGATACATAAATATATTTGCGGATATAAATTTTAAAAATTTTAACTTATTGTCTATCTTAATCAATTATTTTCAATTGAGATAGAAAATAAAATTGTATGGCCAAATATATCATTTTATCTATTAAAGACTTTAAAAACAGAACTTTATATTTTGTAGAGAGATAGATAGAGATAGAAAGAAAGAAAGATAGTTATTCATTTTATTTTTTTATCATAGTTTACTTAGCTAAGTTAAATTTATTTTAGTGATTAATATTCATAAAATATGAATTAATATGAGGAGATGCAAATAAATTCAATTAAACTTAATTTATTTACTTAGTAAGGGATTACTTACTTAGATTTTCTATTGTTTGTTTTTCTAGTTACTTGGGTAACACTACTTATAAATATAAAGCTGGTAACAAGAATGAAAATGAATTAATATTTGAAAAAACTAATATATAAATTAAATTCAAAAATATTGTTGTTAATAACAAATCTTCAAAAGATCATAATAATATAATTCAAAAATCATAACAATAACAGGACTATTAATTAAACTGAAAAAGTTAGATTTATTTATTTATTTTGCAAGAATTAATGGGACAAAACGAAGTTAAACCCTTAAATTAGAGATCAATTTACTTAGGTCAAGTAGAATGTCCTAATAAGAACAAAGTTATAACTGGAATCATGATAAAAGCGCAATAAAAATTTGAAAAGATAGACTATCAAAGGTCAACAGGACCATTAACTTAATAGAAGGAGAATAGTAATCAGAATGTAATTTAATAAGCCTAAACTAATAAAATTACAAAAATAAAAAGTACAATTAGCCCAAACTAAAGCTTTGTTTTAGGAGACCGTACAAATATGATAAATAATTTAAACTCTCATCGTAATTTACACAATAATAGTAGTTTTAGTAGCCATAATAACAGCATTTAAATTCTTAAAGATAAAATACCTCTTCCTAATAAAAGTAACAATTCACTAAATGATAGCCAACTTTCAAATAATAAAGAGCCTCATAACGTTTCAAAGATGGGTAGCAGAATGGGAAGTATTCATTAATAATCTCAATATGGTTAAAATTAAAATGACTAAGCACTCAAAAAACATACTTCAAATATATTCCAATAATTAAATAATAACTAATAATACAAGAGAATATTAGAAGAAGAGGAAGATAAAAGTGATTTGTGCATGGAAACTAAACAACGTAACGATAGCTTTGATGATAATAATTAAATTTCAAATTTCCACAAATAAGTAACTGATACAATCCAAAAAGATTAATTGAATAGCTCTATGCAGACTTTATATAGAGAATCTGTAAGAGGCAGAAATAATCTTAATAATACTAGCATGGTTGATCGCTTCTCTATTTCTTCAGTTTAGCGTAGAATAAGCACTAGATATGATAATAGAGAACACGAAATGTTCTAAGAAGGTATAATGCTGCGCAAACAAGCATCTAAATAAAATAATCAAGCCAATTAAAAGAATATTAAAGTTAATTGCAATTTCATGGATTAATTTATTAGATTACCTGAAGTAGCTCAAAAAAAAATATTCTATTTTCTATTTGATGAATAAAATAATTTACGCTTAATTAATTCGCTATTCTATTATAAAATTTCTGAGATTCTAGAGTCCGAATTAGTAGCTTTGGACAATTCGTTTATTAAAGGAAATATGGCAATCCTTTCATTCAAAGATAGCTATTTGACATAAGAGGTTGCTAAATTTAAAGATATTAGAGGCATTAGAATGGATAGACACATTATTGCAGAAATTCTCCCCTGTTTAAAAGGTAAATTAGAATATATAATGAGAATTCAATTATAAAGAGCAAATTAGTTAAGTCGAAAAATAATTAATCTAAAAGAAATAAATTAAGCTCCCTCCTTCATTTCAATAATTCGTTAGGTTGTTTTCCTTTAAGAATAGGATTTATTAGTATAACCTAATTAATTCTTACATATAGAATTTTTTTCTTGTAATATCTCAATCTATTTTAATAACAGGTTACAGCACTAAAATATCATTTAGCTTCAAGTATGCAAGCACAGTTGGAAATAAAAAGAGAAATTAGCGCTACTTCTGTGAGTACCAGTTTGATTCTGTAGAGGATAAAAAAGTAGTCTGGGCTTTCAAAGAAGAATGCAGAGTAATTTTAATTTATTATTTTATTAGTTATCCTGAGAAATAATCTGTAAATTTTCAGTAATTTTAATAAGAGTCGAAAATGAAAGAACTATGAGAATTCTTAAAAATTCTAATATTAATTTTTTTAACTAATAGCATAATTTTGATTTAAATAATCCTACCTTTGTTTAGCCTATTACTGCCGCTAAAGTCGGAGATAATATTAAGATTTCTTTTAATTTCTATGGGCTCGCAGGTTTAATAGATTTAAATTCGATTGTTTGGAATGAACCAGTGTTTACTACCATCCCTAAAATTCCTATAATGCTCGACCCAAATGAAGTTCAGGATTATGATCCCAATAGAATCTGTGAACTAGAATACTTGTACACTTCCTGGTTCTTATATAATTATTTTTATAATGAATAAAAGTGTAAACTTGATTTCTTTGAGCCATATCTTCATTTAAAAGAGACTAGATGTGCAGGAGTAGATGTTATTACTTCAAAATTGATTTTTTAAGCTAAATAGCCGGGTAAAATATGATTGATCACTATTTCTTTTGTTGTTGTTGATATTAATTTATATTTCCTTATTAATTTATAAAGGTACTGTTCCCAAAAGCTTTGAGAATTTTGGAGTAAAAATAAAAGTTGTGGCTAAAGGAGAAGAGGCTGTATGCTCAGTTAAAAAACTAGGCATTTTTTCAGATTAAGAAAATTAAATTGAGTTAAGAGTAGGAGACATATTTGTATTTTATATTTCAAAAGGTGATTGATTAAATATTTATTATTCTGTCTAAACTTTCATTAATTAGTGATTACAATTATACAGATCCTCCTTGATTTATTTTTGAGTGGAATGTGAAAATTTTTCTATTTTAATAATTTTAATTATCTTATCTATTACTTCTATACAGAAATTAATTTAAAAGTATTTTTTTTCTTAAATTGCTTGATGTTGGTTTAAGGATTTATTAAAATTTTTGTTTTAAATCCTCTGATTATTTATTATCCCAATTTGTATAAAGAATAAAAAAATAATTAAATCTAAGTTGGCTTAACCAAAATCAAACAAACAGACAAACAGACAGACAAACAAACAAAAATCGATTTGAAACATTTACCTAATTTCCTACTATTTTATAAATGACTGAGATTAAACTTGTAGAATAAAATAATAATATGAATAATCAATCAACAAATAAAAATGTCTATGATTTCATCATATCTCAAATTGGTCAATTTGACAACCTTCCACTCATACCTGAGCCTAATTCACTTCCATAGCAATTACAATAGCATTTCTGCTATAATTAATGCATGGAATTTACTAACCTTATCAATTTATAAAAAAATATCCTTTCAATTAATGAATTTAACTCAACTTTGAAAAAACATTTCTAATAAATCTTATTCGGATTAAACCTCCTTCATAAAAACCAATTTTACCATGGGGATTTAAAAATATCAAGTATCCTCACTTCAATAGTTGGAACGCCTTAAACGGGAGTATTTATTAGTAAGATATCTAACTTTAAATATTCTAAATCAAATTAGAACGGATCCTAATAATCAAATTCTAATTTAGGATAAGATTATACTCCCACTATTTTGTTTAATAATCTTGAAGGCTAGAATAGTTAATTTGATAGCTTTTAATTAGACATATACTGTGCTGCTGTCATTTTTTGTAATGCTATCACTTAGAAATCTTTCATAAGATTATAGCATGATTTTATTCAATCAGAAAAATAAGATTTATTTTGGTTAATTATCAAGAAATAAATGGATAAGCCTTAAGAATTTGAAGGTTTATTTACTTCTTGTCTCAGAAGTATCATTTGGAAAATGTTAACTTCTTAATACCAAAACGTAGATTAAATCCTTTAAGAATAATTATTTTCAGACCCTGCTTGGATAGAAGTTTTGCCTTAGTGAAATTAATTCTAAGATAGAAAAGAGAGCCTCAGCTTTTAGAATAGTTTATTTATTCATATATTAACAAATTAAAAATAACCAAAAACACTAATAAACAACAAACCAACAAACATACTAACATTTAATTATAAATTCAAAATTACCCCTCTTATTAACTATATATTTTTACTCAAGTACCATCCCCTTTTCATTTATTCTTCTATAACTTAATCCATCCATCTTATTTCTAATTGCATTTAAACATAATCTAAAGTCATCTGTTAATTTATTCTTTTTAAGCTTATTTTCTTTTACTCTTTTCCCATGTTATTTACTTATTTTTCCTAGGCTGTTTTAATGTATTCTTTTTTTAATATTTTGAAGTAAAAATAGTTTTTTTTAGAGATAATTTGTCTATCGTTATTTACATTTTCATTTAATTAAAATAGCGTAATCATTCCTTCTATTTCAATAGTGTTTATTGCTCAAAAATATTTTCTAATTATTTTCACTAAATTTAGAATTAAACCAGATTAGCCAACATTATTTTATAAAATTTTCTAAGTTAACTTCTATAGATTTGTGTGTCTATTTTTTTTGAACTCATTTTAACAAAATAATTCAATTTCAATCTAAAGACAAGTGAAAACTATTAAATTACATCATATATTCTTTTAAATAATTTAATTTTATAGCTAGTATGAGTTTATTTAATTCTGATGTGATTTCTTCAAGTTAATAAATAAATAATAAGATAGATAGCAAAATATATTTTTAAATTTTTTATATTGTCGAGTTGAGTTATATTAATGTAAAAGCAAATTTGAAAAAATATTTTTATTTTTAAAATATTCAAATTAAAGAAAGTAATATCTCCAGATTAATTTAATTTATAAATGGATTTTAAATTTTCTGTAATAACATTAAGTAAGCATGTAATTTATAATTTTGATAATTTGATTGAAGGAAATTCTACCTCAGTTTCACCATAAATTATAATTAAAATATAATCAAAAGTTATTATACAGATAATAAAACAACTATTAAAAATTTTCGTTTAATAATATGGGTTGCTTATTCTTTAAGACAAAACTAGAAAAAATAAAAAAGGAAAATAAAACCTTTTTCGACTACGAAGCAGTAGATATAGATGGAAAGTTAGTTAAAATGAGCTAATTTAGAGATAAAAAAGCTATTATCATTGTTAATGTAGCATGTAAATGAGGTTTGACTGGCGACTAATACAGAGGATTAGTTGATCTTTATAAGAAATACTCGTAAATATATATTTATATTTCATTCTACTTACATTATTAAAAATAAATTATTTATAGTAATAAAGGTTTAGAGATACTAGGATTCCCCTGTAATTAGTTTTTATCCCAAGAGCCTTGGGCTGAGCCAAAGATTAAAGATTTTATTACTTAAGAATTTGGTGCATCATTTCCATTGTTCTAAAAAATTGAAATAAATGGAGACAATCCTCATCCAATCTATAAGTTCCTCAGAACTAACTCAGAGTTGTATGACCCATAAGCAGATAAAGCTAAGCAAATTCCTTGGAATTTTTCTAAATTTTTGGTAAATTAGGAAGGAAAGGTTTAAGGCTTCTTCAAACCAGGTGTTAAACCAGACGAGTTAATACCAATTATTGAATAATTATTAAGCTCTTGATACCTATAAGGTAAAAATTGAGTAGGATATTTGATTAAATTATTTAATAACTTGCAATAAGAGTCACATCATTCAATGACGATCTTATAAAAAAGCCTATCAAAGGATTTATAAAATCTGAAAATTTAAAAATGATAACTTTTATTTTATTAAATATATTTTATGAAGTATTCAATTAGCAATTAAGAAACAGTTTATTCTTAAAGTTTATTTTGTTGTTTATATTAAATATAAAATATATAATCTTTGAATAATATTAAATCTCTTTTACTGCTTAATAATATACATTATTATTTAATTCTATGCTATGTATAGTATTACAAATAAATAAAGAAATCCATCAATTAAAATGTTTTCTTTACTCATAATATATACCATTCTTTTTTTAAAAAGAAACCTTTTTAGGATAAAATATAAAAAATAGAGATTCTTTTAGTTTTGTAGAGAAAAGCATATTAAATAAAAGAAAAGCAAACCTTGAATAATTATAAATAAGGTGTATAATTAGTATTCTTTATATAATTGGTTTATAATTTTAACTTACTTATAAATAGAATATTCTTTTTTACAGTATTTCCTATCATACACTGATTTAACAATTAAATGGTTAAAAACAATCATAAAAAGTAAAATTCAATAAGATAAATAAATTGAAACAATTCATTAAAATAAAGAAAATTAAATATATTAAAATTTTAATCTTAATTCTATTTTCAAAAAACATAGTAGATAACAGCAATATAAACTCCAAGAAATTATAAGTACTTCCCTCCTTTTAAGTAAATTATAAGAGAAGTTATTTTATCAATTGATAATAACAATCTTTAAATTCTTAGCTTAATATTAATTTATAATAAATATAACATACAACTAAATTTCTACTACTAACAGATGAAGAAATTTGTTATCAAAACTTTAATCCTATTTTAAATGTATTTATTTACTTTATTTTTATCAATTATTTTAATTTTTGTTCTCTTTGGTTTTAAAATATCCATTATTGATTAAAATTATTTGCCTTTAGAAATTAAGTATTCTAGTTTTTATTTATTATGTGATAAAATCATTATTAATTGGCCTTATTTTTGAGTAAGTTTTGATTTATTTTTTTAAAAATCTACTTTCTATATTTATAAATAAAAATATACTTATAGATTTAGTACATTCTAATAAATTGTTATTTTTATCATTATGTACTTGTTGAAGAGTAGAGATAATATATTAGTAATAATAAAATTTTTAATTCTAAAATATATGTCTGATAATAACCTATCTTATATTAATCAGATAATTAATTAATAATAAACAAAATTTTCAAATTATCATATAGACTATATAAATAATCAAAATAGTTTAAAAATATGGCTTTGAGATTATAATAATAGTTAGAGGATAAAGCTAAGGAGGAATTATTAGATATAGCAGATAAGGAATGGGAACACAATAGTTAGATAGATGTTATAGATTAATATAACTTCGACTAGAAATAAGATACATAAAATTAAAATTAACTTCAAATGTTTTAAATGAATTTAGCTTGGTAAAATAACAATAGAAAGATAGAAAATAAGAAGCCTACAAATAAATTTATTAGGCTAGATGAAGGTTATGAAAATAAAATGAGGATGTTTTATAATGATATCTTCATTAATAAGAGAAATAGCCTGGATTTGCAATAAAAGAAATAACATTCAAAGATTGTTAGCTAAAGTATTGATTTAATTGAAAAAACCCCTAGTAGAGATTAATCTCAAATAAAACAATTATTAGAATCTAAAAGTTAGAATGGTAATGAATAGTAAAAATAGTATGTTGTTTTAAGCCCATAGGATGCCATTAAATATGTGAATGCTAAATTTAGTTCTTAATTTAAATTCAAACCTCTCTATAAGAGTACAAGCTAAAATGAATATATTCCTTATTAAAAGAAGATTATTCTTGAAGAAAAATAAAAGAAATAATATTAGCCTGAGTCTAAAGAATTATAAGATAGCTAATAATTGACAAATATGAAGAGAAAGAAATAGGATAAAGCTGCTAATGAGGCTATTAATGATAATTCTAAAACAAATATGTCAAAAATATTTAATAAAATATATTCAAATCAGTAACTCTTTTATCTGAAATAATCTGCTAAATAAAGAGAAATAGATATCAAGAATAAAGTGAGAATTTAACTTTCAAAATAAAATATTCCATTTGAATCAGATTTACTTTCTAATGGAAAAAATATTGAATAAAATGAACATTATCTTTCCTAATCATAATGCTAATTCTCCTTGCCTCAAACTCCTCTATCTTTTAGTAATATGACATAAAATTAAATTAATGAAAATAAAGCCATGCATTTATAAAGAAAAACCTAATCAGTTTAATTTGAATAGCAGAGTGTATCTTAATTGCTTTAATAGAAAATATAATTAAATTAATAAAAAGATAGGATTTTTAAATGGACTCATAGCTATTCTTCACTTTAACTAGGAGGCTTAAATGATACAAATATTACTTACTCTACATAACTTTAATAATAATTGTAAAGCTCAATTTATGAATAAGCAAGAACAAATATAGAGAATGAAATTGTTAAAGATGAGTAAAATAATCAGTCCTCTATATCGTAAACCTCTCCAAAACTATAAAATTCTATAATAAAAAATATTTCCTATCCCACCTCTGCTAAGATAAATATACAAAAAATAAGAAAGATAAATAGGAATAGTTGTTAGGAAAGTGTAGAAAATAAAATAAATAAAACTCTAAAATGCAATTAAGATGATAATACTAATGATAAAATTAATACAGGAACTTAAACATTTAACTTTGATATAGTAAATATGTCTTCTTCTTCTTCATCATCTCCTTCAAATAGAATTAACTATATTTATCCAAAAATTTTACAGTAGCCCCTCGTAGTTAAAAAACAGATGGATAAAACATTTAGTACAGGGTATGATATTTAGAAATAGGTTTAATCTAATAAATAAAGCTAGGATCTAAAATAATGTACTGATAATCTGATAGTTAATAAAAAGAGAGGAAATTCTGTAATGATTCCATATTCTCAAATGAATAAAACAATCTATGAAAGTTAAAGAATTTAATCTTTATCTAATATTTTTAGCTCAACTTACTATCCTCAAAAGCTAAAAAATAAAGAAAAATAAATTTTTAATTTATCAAAAAAATCTTTATAATTTTTGAACCCAGATTAGCATTATGAGAATAGTAAAGAAATAGAAAGATAATAATAGAAGAATATTTTTTAATAGTTTCAAAGTATTCCTTCATTAATTTATAAATCAAAAAAGTAATCCTCTAAAAAACATTCCAAATTGAATTAAAATTCTAACTCTTAACCAAACTTAAAATAAAACCCTGAAACCCCTAAACAAATATTTAATAATCTAGTAATTAAGAATTTAAAAATTTCTTAGAATCCAATTGAAACTATAAAAGGATTTAAATCGATGATAGAATCTACATTAACTCAAAAATAAAAGTAGGTCGAGTAACATCATCCTTTTATTTAATAAAATGTTAACAACACTTATAAAAGGCAACTTTCTTTAAATAAATCAAAAAATTATAATTGAAAATTAACTAATCATTATTTATTTGTTTTTAATAGTTATCAAGTTAAATTTCAACATGAAAACACTCATAAAATTAATTTTATCATTAAGTTTTAACAAAAAGTTTCATAATATAAACTCAGTTTGATTACCTGAAAATGCTGTTTTAGGATTAGCTTACAATAAAAAATAAATTAATAAAGCATTTAATGGAAAAATTGTTTACATATTTATAGTTACTATTGGAAAATGAATATTTTTATTTTTCATCCTATTTTAAATTATTAATATACTATCTGATAATACAGTAACTATCTTAATCAGGTAAATAAAAATTAAGTAAACAGCAAATCAAAAATTAAGAAATGTTATAGTTAGATGTAGATTATTTAGACAATATATAAATAAAGTAAAATAATCTAGTATAATTTTATTTAAGGACTTATTACTCTACAGAAAACTGGGATAAATTTAGCAAAATAAGAATATGCAGTTTTTGTTATAAGTTAATACACTTCAGTTAACATTTCCAATATGACGTCTCCTCTTAGGATCATATTCTAAGAATGTCATATCAAACATAATAATTGAGGCTATCATCAACACTTTATCTGAAATAGATGAAAGCTTAGGGAATTCAAACTCTTTATCATTAATTGCAAGTATACATGATTTGAAACAATTATAAGCATTAATTTTCATTGGTTATTACTCCATTTTATCTTAATCATATACTTTCACTTATCCTTTTTTGCATTTTTCTGAACAGCAGCATCCTCCACATAATATAATAGATTAGCAACAGGTATCTTATATAGAAAACTTTAATGTTTCATCAGGATCATATGCTTCAATACTCATTTACCTTAAACTACAAGTAAATGGTGCAATGATTTTTCCAATATATGATCTAGATGTTGGTGTAGTGAGATAAACGCTCATTTCTGGTCTAGAATAAGAACAACAGGTACATTTGAAAGGTTTCTAAAATTCTAAGAAAATATTATTTTCAAATACTTAATCTCTTTGTTTATTAGAATAGTCACTTATTTTAATTTTAAATTAACGGCAATCTCCTCCACAAAAATATCTTTAGAAACAGTCACTATATTCTACACACTAAAAAGTAGGCTCAGAAGCAATATTTCCATTCTACCCAATAGAATATATCCCATATTGATTAGATCCTTTGCATCTATTTTCTACAATTAAAGATTTTTTGATATAAATTGTTTCCATTTATTAAAGCTTTATCAGAGATGGGTGAGTATTAAGTTCAAGTAAAAAATCATTAGTATGATACATGGTGAGATTTTCTTTATTTTATTTATTGTTTTTTTACTAATATTATAAATTTATGAATCAATTAATTAAAAAATTTATATTTCCCTCTTTATTCATGATTTTAAATAGTAAATTTTACCATAAAGCAAGAGAGATAAATTAAAAAACAATAAAATTTGTGTAATTCAAGAGCTTTAAATGATGATTTCTGATTAAAATCAGGATCTTTCTATACTTATAAATTTTATTGATTAATTAATTTTTTAAGAAGAAATTAAATTAAAATTCACCTTCTATTTTCCCTTTCTATGGCTATTAGATCTAAACTAATTAAATTATTAGAAAACATACCTATGCTTTAAAAAATTCAAAATCTATAAAGTATCAGAAATCAAATGTTTTTTCAATTATATTTTAAATATTTCTCATTTTCCTTTCTTTTCCTATATTATAAAATGTATTTGCTTTATCAAACTCTTTAAATTATATTTTAAAATATTTTAATCTTTCTTAGTAATAGATTTTGAATCTGATTTAAGTAATCATTTCAGTGTATATTTAAAAAATTTAATTCTTCATTGAGTGAGATTGAAGGTTCTTAGAATATATTTATTTTTTTACTAGTCATTTGTATTTATTTAGAATGAAAAATAGTGAAAATATTTAAACTGACTTAAATTTATTATAATAAAATAAATGTTATATAACTTTGAAAATAAACTAAATAGTTTTATTTTGTAAAGAAATTCATTTATCATAAAATAGTTTTTTTTAAAAAGGGAGGATAAATACAAATAAACTTGCTAGAAGAAATAAATATAAGTATATCCTCAAATATTATTTTTGAAGTACTTCTTATATTTTTTAATTACAAAATGGTTATATTTTTAGTAAGAAATTTAAATATAGGAATGAATGATTTAGATGAGACAATAATAATTTTTAGATTCACGCGGATTCTCTAAATAATTAAATTTATCAAAAAAATACACCAAAGACTTAATAGATTAAAAATTGCTCATGTATATGGATTTTAATTTTGTTTTTGAATTTATAATTTTTCAAATTTTGAAGTAGGAGGGAATTTTTCTTTAATTTTTTTATAGTGTTGTAATTAATAAGGTTGCGCATACCTCTTTCTTGGTTAACTTAATAATTTTGAGATAAGAATAGTATTTTGTAATTAAAGGAAACAAAGAATAAATTATTAATTAATCATATAGAAATCTTCCTTTAAAAGCCATATAAGTTTATATTATTAATAGGAAATTTAAATAATAAAAGTTTAGATTAGATTTACAAATAGAAAACAATTATAGATTATTCATCTGATAGACATTAATATATTTTAGAGTAGTTATTCATAAAGTAAATTGATATTAACAAACAATTGTAATTGATTTCATTTTTCTTTTTTTTAATTCCCTTTAGAAATCAAATTAAATGGATACTAGTATCGCTTAAGATGTCGTATCGTCAAATCCTCCACCCATAAGCAAATTTGGAGATACTAAGAGAAAGAAACCTTGGGAAGTATTTAAAAATTAAAAGAAAGATGATGATGGACCAGAAAATATTGTTCAATTCGATTCTTTCAGAGATAAGTGCGCATAGAATCAACTTAGTGGATCTGGTTTTACTGCTATGTTGAATAATGTTATTTAATAAGACAACACCTTTTAAATCAAGTTGAATAAGAATCAATATTATTAGAATCTAAGCAAAAATAAGAAATTATTTGGCATCAGCAATTACAACTAGAATCCTAAGTAAAACAGATAGTCCTTTAACCAAGGAAATCAAGTTAATAATGAAGAATAACCTCACAATAAAAGATTCAATAATTTGGTGCATAATAACTTTTAAAAACAAAATAATTATAGAGGAAATAAGGAATTATTGAATGAGAATTCGAATAATGCAAATGTAGATGGCAACAGATAAAATAATTCTCGCTTTAATCCCTTCTATAAAAATGAATTTCAAAAGGAAAATTCATTTAATCCTAATACATAAAATTAAGATTAGTAAATGAAAGAATAAGAAGAAATATCAAAAGCAAAATATTTTGAGCGCAAATAAAAGAAGATTTCTAATATAATTGAAGAATAAGCTTCTCGCGCATTAAGAAGAGAAGATGGATTAAATGTTTCAGATAATGAAGATCCTTTAATAAAATATAATTTTTCGGATTCCTCTTCAGTCAACTCAGAAGGCGAAGAGGATAGATAGAAAAAACATTTAACCTCTTCTATGAAAAAGAAAAGAACTGGATTATCTAGAAGAAGATAGAAAATTTGTGGATCATGGGTTAGAGTTTGCGATAATTAAAAGCTAGATAAACCACCAAGCTACAAGGATTATTTGGGAGCATTAACTAATGCCAATGGAAAGCGTCCTTTGGAAGATATATTTTCAAATAGAGATGAAGATTTGTATGAAGTAAATTAAGAATTAGCTTAGGATGCTGAAGATGGTGAACTCAAAGCAGTAGCTGATTTAGAAGATGGAGAAATTAAAATGTAAGAAGAAGATTATTATTTAAAGAACACCGCCGAAGCAAAATTTGAATAGGAAATCGAATACCCTTTCCCAACTAGAAAAATTTAGCAAAAGCCAAACAAAAGTAAAAATTTTATGAATGTAAGCGCATCAAAGGTTTTGAATACCATTAGAAGAGCAAATCTTGAAGGTGAAGAAGATGATGCAACTTCAAAGAAAAAATTGAAGGTTCCTACAAGAGAAGAATTGCTTGAATAGGAAAGTAAATTGCTTGAAAATCAGTAAAAAGAAGAAGAATAACTAGAAGACCCCATTTAAGTTCTTAAAAGAATGAATTAAATTGGAAATAATGTTTTTAATAACAGGACAGGAAATAACTTCTTAATGCAATAAACCTTAGCAAGTTAATAAGATGCCTTCCTTTAACAATACTTTAAGTAAGGTAAAAAGAATGCAAATCATGTTGCTCAATAATAAGACCCAAATGCACCCAATAATACTTAGAATGAAGCCAAAAAAGAAAAGAGATTTGATGTAAAAAATTATCAAGTTGATTTAGAAAAAAATATGATTGAAAATAAAGTCTAAATGACTGAAGGATTGAGAAATCTAGTAAAGATTTAGAATGAATTATATGTTTCAGGAATAAAAAAGAAAAACAAATAAAATAAAGAAATTACTTAATCTTCAGTTTTCAGTAGTGGAAGTAGCTAATTAAATAAAGTTTTATAATAAGACAGTACAGAGAAGGAATTAAGAGATGCTTCACAAAGATTATCTAACAATGAAGGCATGAAGGAAATTAAATCAAAACTAAATTTTGATTCAAATAATGCTCATCCACTTTTGCTATAAAAAGAAAAATAAAATAACTAATTCAATAAAGCTCTTAACTAATTTGAAGAGGAAGTCAATAGGAAAGAAAAATTAATTAAATCAAATTAATAGTAATAAAAAAAAGATTCAAAAGATAATGAAGAACCTCAATAAGAAAAATAAAAAAAGGAAGTAAAAGAAGGAGAAGAAGGAAGTAAAGCCGAAAATGAAGAAAATAATGACCTTAATGAAGAAGAATACAATTTTGAAGATGAAGATCTCAATGAATTTGAAAAGTTTAATGAATAGTTAATGCAATAAGAAAAGATGCTAGAAGATTTATAAAAGAAAAACAAAGAAAAGGTAAATGAAATTAAAAATTCTAAATCATTAGATCTTGGCCTAGGATTTGGTTTAGATGGAGGAGAAAAGAAAGAAGAAGAATTGAATCCTTTAGAAAGAATGATCCAAGATGAATTGGATAAGACTAAATTTGATAAATAGCAATAAAACTATCGTTTAATGGAACTACAAAAATTATAAGAGAATTAGCACATTCAACACCTTCATTTACTGGCTAAATCTACTACAAATGATAAAAAGTAACATCGTCCTAATAATTACAATCAAAAAGAAGATAATTAAGAAAGATATTCTAAATCATAATTACATGCTATGGCTAATAATCCTTCTGACAGAGATAATCAAAGATCAAAGAGAAATAAATTTTCTGATATGCAAACACTTACACCTCAATTAGCTAACTAAGAAACATATTCTTAAATAGAAAGATTAAAGTAACTAACTAATCAGAGACAAACTTCTAAATAAGAATCTGACAAATTAAACTCTTAATTAAACGGTATTGCCTCTCTTGCATAATTATAGCAATAATTATTCTAAAAAAACCAATAAATTATCTAAAACACTTGTATTAATAAAGATGTATCAACTAAAATGGAAACAGAAAATTCTTCTATGAGATCTTCAAAATTCTCTTCTCACAATCCCAATGATCAATAAATCTCATACAAGGTAATTACATTAATTTCAATTATAAATTATTATTTAACACCTAATTTTCTTATAATATATTTTATGAGAAAATAATAACATTTTTATCTAATTAACTTTTTTATAATTAAAAGAATGAATATCCCACTTAACTAGAAGTTCCAAGTAATAAAGTTTAATAGGTCCAGAGAAAAGTTAGTTTTGATAAAGATGTTTTAATTCCATAAATTATCAAGAATAAAGAAAATGAATTAAGACCTGAAGTATATGAAAAAATAGTGCTAGAATATATTAAAATGTATAAGAGAGCTAAGGAAGAAGTTCAATTAGATAAAATAAAGGATCCTAGACTTCGTGCTCGTGCATCTAATTAGCTTGAAGAAAAGAGCTAATTATTTGCAGAATAATTAATAAGAGATAATAATGAAAAGATTAACAATTTTATTCCTATGGCTAACGATGACCACAGCTTACCCTTTCCAAGCATCTAAGAGGATTCAGGTGATAAACGTAAATCTAGTTTTTTGAATTTTTCAGTAGAAACTAATACTATGCCTGCAAATATGGAGTTAGAAGGATAGTAGGATGATAAGGTTGTTTATAACTATAAAGTTTTAAAGAGTGATAAAACTTTCATTTCTTAAGAGAAAAATTTAATAGAAAAGAATAATTCTCTTTCCTTCCTCTAAGATTCTTCCTAAGGTCCCACAGCAGCTCAATTACTTCACCTCTAGAAAAAGGAAGAATCTCATGAATAATAACAAAGCGGTGAAATAAACGATATGTTTAAGAATGAGAGAGAAATCAGATATTTCAAAGAAAACAATACTATGTTCTGCTTTAAATGTAATTAAAATGGTCATTCAGCTAAATGGTGCACTTCTCAAGTCGAAGAGAAGGCAAAATGTATTTTCTGCATGGGAGATCATTCTAAAGAATACTGCACAAATTATGTCTGCTTTAAGTGCTATCTTGTAGGTCACCGTATTAAAGATTGTGCTTTCGAATAATCAATGGACTAAAATCGTTGCAGACTCTGTAGAAAGAAAGGACATACTATAAAACAATGCGGTTCACTTAACATTGATGTTGTTACTAAGAATTATGATTACTATTCTATAAACGATACTATTTGTATTAATTGTGATAAACTAGGGCATATTAACTGTTATGCTCCTAAATATAATGTATCCTATGATGGCTTATATAAAATTGATAAAGATACACTTGACAGAATTTCTTGAGTAGAGGTTAATTTCCTCTCTAAATTAAATAAATATTATTTAATGAAATATTCAAGAATCCATCTTATATTTTAAAGAAGTTAGAGTTTCAAAGTGTCAAAAGTAAAATTGAATTTATATATAAAAGAAAAAGAAGTGATTACTATAAATAATAAATAATTTATTTTTCTTAAATTTATTTTACTAATATAATTATTTTAATTCAATCAATATTGATTGAAGTAACTTATTAATCTTGTTGAATCTATATTTACTGATATCTATTTTGTATAATCAGTCTATAGTTTATTAATTAACTACTAAAATTTCATTTATCCTTGTTAGATCAATAAAACATAAATATTACATTAAATAACTTTTTAAATCTTCAATTTATATAAGAATAATCTTTAAAATATAAATAAATAAACAAACAAACAGTCTTCATTTCTTTATGTAAATAATTATGATTTATCTATGAATATTCTTTTTCTTGTATAAGTTTTTTTGTAAAGTTAAAGAGAATATCTAATATAGATTCTATTTATATATAATAGATATTTCTCTGAGAATCAATTTATTCAAGATATGCAAAGAATTTTGCTATATTACTAATATCAGATAAAAATTCTATTGAACGTTTTTATCATATAAATATTCTTATTAAAATTTTCCAGTCTTTGGAGAAATAGCTAACAGTAAACAATAGATTGGCTCAAAAGCAGTAAGATCAAGATTTAGTAAATGAATAATTCATAAAATGACGCCTCCTATAGATTCAACCAGCAAAACATTTCTGGATAAGATTAATAATATCATTAATAGGGATAATATTAATAATAATATTAATATGAAAATATTCAATAAAATGAATAAGAATAATATTATGTAGATCCTCAAGGGAATCAGCAGGGAATTTAAAATTCTTAATATCCAATTGGATCATCACAATCTCCTGATTCCATTCACTTTTAAGCTCATATAAATTAAAATAGGGAAGGAGTTTATTTAAGTGATGGGTGCAAAATAATATTGATTTCTATTTCAGTTGTTTGCTTTATCTTATTCGCATTTTTATTTATGATAAAATGAAGAATAAAGCATAAGAGATGAAAAAAAGTTAAAGATAATAAATGAAAATTAATTCTAATATAAAGAAAGCGATTGATTATTGATTATATAAATTTATATGTGTCTATTATTTATATATTTTTCAAATTGAACTATCATCATATAATCAAGTTATTACAATCAATTCATTCTTCTTAATTAATTAATTATTCAACCAAATCAAAATACAATACTAAGAATTCTGATTTGCTTATTTTTTTATCAAAAAAACGAACCTTTAAAAAATAATCAAATAAGATTGAATCTTATAAATCTAATTATAATATTTGTTTTGGTGAAGAGAATTAGGAAAAATTTTTAAACAATCAATTTTGAGATGAAAAAACATTCACACAAGTTTTTAATAAAGAAACTTATATGAGAAAATTTATTTTTTGGGATTGGACTACTTAATTTCTTTAATATCTTTTACAAAATTATTAATGGAAATTTAAATATTAACTCACAGGCTCTTAAATACTTAGCGCACTGAGGATGTTATTGCAAGGGTAGAATAGTCAGTGAATATTATTTAACACATAAAATTAAAAACAAAATTATGAAGGATTTTTTTAAGTATTATCTATTATTTTTTAAGTTATCATTTTTGCTGAATTGACCATTTTATTTTTCAATTCGTTAGTGAAATGCTTTAATTGCTCGCAAATACTAATAATACCATGAAGTAATATGCTTATTTGCATAGTAACTCCAAAAATAGTATTAAATGTTTAATAATTTGATAATTTATTGAAATTTTTATAAAAATTTTTTAAGGCCTGCCTTCATTTATTATAACATTTTTTAATGAGTTTTAATGCATTAATAGTAATACTGTTGTGATTAAACATCCTTTTGATAAAGGGATTTTAAAATATCGGAGTAAATCGTTAATTAATTGTAATAGTCTCATATAATAAATTATTAATTCTTCTCAAAAATTCAACTCTATTTTAAATTAGGAAATATCTATATCATCATTTGCTTTAAGTTTTCTTATAGCGAATTTTTTTTAATACCTTAAATTCATACTCATTTAGAAAATTTTTCTTTTTTTAGACTAAAAATCTGACATATATATATAGGAATTTTAATTAAGGATAAAGTAATTTCTTAAAGATAAAATAAATAGGTATCAGGTTAAAAATAGATGGATTATAAACATATACCTAGTAAAATTTTATTTAGTAAGCGAGAGTGAAAAACTAAAAACTGCTTCTCAATTAATAAAAAATGCACTTACTTACTCATTGTTAAAAATAAAAATGAAGATATGAAATATGAGATAAATTATTATCAAATTTTTTGAAATTTGTAATTTTTTATATAACAAGGAAATTTACAGTAAAGTAAAAAGCAGAAAGAATGTTACAATAACTTTAATAATATATCAAAATATTTAAATTATTATAAGCATTTTGAAATTATTCTGAGTGTAAAGAATATAGATAAGGTAAAGGAATGAAGAAGCAGAATATAGTCAATTAGCTTTAAAAATTTATTCAACAGCTATATTAAGACAGTCTAGCAAATCTACAAGTGCATAAAACATTTATTTATTAGATTGAGTAAAGATTTTTGTTTATTTATAAAACAATATACAAAAATAACTTACTTTGACTCGCTTTGAGTAAAATCGAACACCTTAAATTTATTTCTAATACAAGTATATTAGTAATTTATAAAGAAATAAATGAAAATAATAAGTGGTAATGAATAATTGTAACATAAATAGAAAGTATCAAGAAATGGGAGTTTACATCTACTATTTTAATAAACATTACACCAAACAATTAAAATTTATTTACAAAATTTACAATGATGGTTTTATTATTTCGCAAATTTATCTTGCTTTTTATATTCCTCATTATTTGATAGGTATATTAGAATATGGTAAAATGGTGAAGATTTTAATTCAATTGCTTTTTAATATGTATATTATAATTATTTGCTTGGAAAGAGGTTGTTCTAGAATAAAGTAAGAAATATTAATATAATCCAAAGGAATAAAGGTAAGACCGGATAAGATAATAAGAAAGAAGTATAGTAATTTAAAGGTAGAAAGGAAGAATTAAAAAATTTAAATGTAAAATTAGGTTTAAAGTTGCCGTTTTTTGGGACGACAGTGGTTAGTAAATTGAAGAATAACTTTAAATTATTTCCTCATGAAATTAGATCTTCATCATAGTACTTGTCATTAAGAAGTTCTTTGTTTGTAACAAGGTTTTTCTTACGTTTGAGAACTTTCATAAATCCATCAAAGAAAGTTTGATCACTCCACTTTTCTATTAAAAGTTTAATAAATTATTAGTGTTAACTTTTGTCTTTAATAGAAGATGTGATAATCCAGTCTTAAGCTGGATTTTTTAGGAAGTATAAGAAAATATTGTTAAACTTATCGTGTTCGACCAATCTTTAGAGGTTTTAATGGTTGGGAGTTTTTGTTTTTGTATAGCGATTTAATTTTTTTCTAATTTGATCTGCAGTTAGACCTTCTTTGATGTAATAGGGGCATTCTTAGAGAATTACTTCATCAGTGATTTCATCTTTACACCAATTTTAGAAAGCTTTGATCACATTTTTTACGCAATTTCCTTTTTTCATGCATTCAGGAATATCATTATGAAATTCTGAATTTGATTGTTAATAGTTGGATTCATTTACTTCAGGATATTCTGTATGACTTTGATCGGGTTTTGATTGGTTATTCTGGCTTTCCCTTGCTTGCTATTTTAAAGCTTTTTTTTCCCTATTTTATTAATTTTTTTAAGGGCTTTTTCCTGTCTCTTCAACTATTATTTTTTCCTGTTTACTCATTTGATCTTTTTAAGCTCTAGATTTGGATGAAGCCTTTAATGAATACTAAAATTCTGAATGTGGCTTAGATTTTTATGAGAAGAACCTCTATTTTTGTTGTTGCTACTCAAGATCTGCAGATTAAGAGAGAGAAAATTCTTTTAGGATATTAGGAATATTAATTTTTATATTGGGATGTGCCTGTTACTGATTTATATTGTCTTATCTATCAACACTTTTAATATCGTCAAAATTAATAGAAATTTCAGGCTCTGATTAAAGAGATTCTTTGCTATTATTGGATATGCTGTAATTGAATTAGCAGCTAGAGTTGCTGATACTGTTAGAACTATTCTTTCTACTAATATAATAGTGATGTTGCTAGTTAAGTAATAGCGAGGCATGATTTTGTTGGAATTAATTTTCCGTTTCTTGTTAGTTAGAGTGCTGAGAAAATTATAATAAGTTAATTTTCCTAACTTATTCAGGATTCTATTAAATTGAAGAGCAGATAGAGAGGTTGACGGCCTTTTGATTATTTATTAATCTCTCTTTTTAATTTAAACTTGATAATGTTTTAGCATTCTCTTAGGGATTTTCGATGTTATTAAATTAATCAGCATTATCACGATCATCATCTGAAAATCTTGAAGGTAATTAAGAGGAATATTCCCTTTAAATTTTTTCATTATCAAACTTCTGTCTTTACTATTATACTCTTGATTGCTATTTAAACTGTTACTTCTCTTATTTTTTGTTGCAACAAACTTTAGAATTAATTGATAGAGATTTGTCCTGAGGAGTTTTTTTCTAATGAAAAGCAGATTATTTCAAATTAGAACTTTATTCATCTGAATGTTTACTTGAATGTGAAGTAAGGCTGGCATCATTGATTAGATATTGGTTATTGTAGAAACTGTTTAAGTATTAGTTATCATTTTTGTTTTATTTTTATTATTTTCTTGATATTTTTTACTTTAAGGGCTACTCTTGCTACTCCATTACAGAAATATTTACTATTTTTTAATTATTGCAGTAAGGGGCTAATGAATGTTTATTATTATCATTTAAAAGGCTGACCTAGTTATCTTTATTTGATATTTGATCAAGGTGGTCGAATTAACGAGATTGGTTCAAGCATTCATTGCTTTTTATTTAATTATCTACTTTATTTAAAAAATCGATTCTACCCTCATTACTTTTATTTGTATGTCTACAATGGCTTGTTTATTTTTTAATTTTTTTAATTTAAATTGGTTCTTCTACATCAGCTTCATCCTTTACCTACAATTTCTCAATATTTTTAGTTTAGCTAGCTTAAAAATTGAGTCTGTAATTTCTCTCATGGGAATTTTTAGAATCTCTTGGTCTTTTATTTATTACTAGACTTGATTATTCTTATTGATTTGTATCTCTTGATATAACCTGAGGCTAATTTTCAAGAAGATGATTCTAAATACTCATTGAACTCGATACAGGAATATCAGAGGTTTAACTTCCCTCAATTTTGAGATAATTAGAAGGGTTATAATTATAATCACTTTTGATATTTTCTTTTAAAGCAGTATTATAATTTTTTTCGGAATTCTAAATTTAATAATTCTTCTATTATTAGTAGTTTACACAAGTAGATTAAACGGGAATAGGCATACATGGTTAAATCATGCACATTTAATACCCTTAGGGTGTGGTAATATTTATTGGAACAGTTTGAGGAAGAATTGTAGGATAGCCAGAAGCAAAGCAATTCGGGTAGGGATATACGGCAGATGGTGTAAATGTAGGAATATGATGATTTATTCCGCTTTGGCTTGTCTACTATAGCTATTATTGATTTGAATTATTATTAAATTGATTTGTCTATTAGTAAACAATATTTGGAAATTAATATGCAGTTTATGCTGGCACGCAAGTAGCGTAAACTTAAAATGGAACTGCTTATATTTGTGCAGATTTGCTGGGAATAGATGAATGAGAAGCACTACTACTGCACTCAGTTGGAGGATTGTATTATTAGTTCGGATACATTTTCAGTGTACTTTTTTTTCACCAATAAAGAGCTAGAATATTATAAGAAGATTATTATCGTTTGTAATTTTGATTGAGATACTATGGATTTATGTGTTTGATTATTTATATTAATGTCCAAATCGTTCTTAATAAAAATAATAATTAGAAATACTTTTTATTTATTAATAAATTATTCTTGTTTGTTTAACACTTTTAATTATATTACTAACAATTAATTTAAAAGTCTGTCTTAATTAGCTATATTTTCACTATATCAAAATTTAATTAGTTAATTAATAAATAAACAGGTTGGCTGTATTTTATCTTTTTATCTCTTTTCTTTTGCAATACACTTGATTCCTAGAAATTTATATTGCCAGAGCGCTTTAATTTTTATTATTTTATCTTTTTTATGTTAATTCTATTATTAGCAAAGTATTTTTGGATTTTATGTTTCGAGATTATTATTATTGGCGTGGTTATTATTTTATATTTTGAAATGCAGGTTAAGTATTTGAGAGTTATTTGGTATTTTAATTATTCGTTTGGTAATTATATTTCCACAAACTTGCTTCTTCTTAATTTTGATTTCTTTGAAAATTTATGATTAATTAATGATTATAAGCTCGAACGCACAAATTTGTTTTGTTAATATAGTAAAAGTGGAATGATATTTGACTAATTTATGACTTTATTTACTGCATAGGTATTAGTATTTACTAGTATAGCGTTTAGTTCAAAATGAATTAGCCTAACACTTCCCGTCGTTCTCTTTTTTGAGATTTACCAATGTTTCTTCAACTGGTCCATTTTATCATAAATTAAATTTATTTTGAGTTCTCTTTTGAAATTAATAAGGGATTATAATACTAATTATATCGTCTTAATTAAATTCCTTTAGATAATTTTTTTCAATTATATCAGCTCTATTTCCCTTTTTACTCACCTATATTTCAATCTCAACTAATACCGACGCAGAATTAATTGCATTGTTCTTTTACTAGCCAAAATCACGTAAAAAATAAACCGTTAATCTTATTTTCATAAATTAACTAGCAAAATCTGATCTAATTTAAGTTATATTAGGCATTTTAGACTAATTTCTGAGATATTTATCTCAGTAATACTCTTAAAAATTTGAAAGGTCGAAATTGCCTCTTTAAAAATAAATTTCTGTAATATTATTAACAATGCTAACACAATTTTTTGATAATAAATCAAGTGTCCTTTCGTTTAATTCAAATATAGTAGTTACTCTCAGTTTTTTGCAATAAAGCCGTTGAGAACTCCTCATTATTTTTAACCTTCTATCTCTCTAAAAAGAACAATTTCTAAGATAATTTCATTAGAAAGTAATCAGAAATTAATTAAGTTGACTGTAATTTTGAAAAGTTGAGATAGATGGATTATGTTAGTCTGCTATTAATTCAACTAAAAATTTGTATCTGACAATTTCTTAGCCAATTACTGATAAATTTAGGGCAGTAATTCATATTTTATTAGCATAAACGTATTTTATAATTATCAAAATTAAAAGTAGGTAAATAAATAACATACACTTTAGTAAATATAATAAGGTAAATGCGATTTTATCAAAATTTTAATGAATGAAATATGTTTTTAAAGAGGGGATCTTTAATAATTTTGTCTTAATAATAACTTTGGTAACAAAATTTTATTTAAATAAATAGAAAAAGAAATTACAAAACTAATTAAATAAAAGAAACTTAGCTTATAATTGTTTAGTATTAAAGTAAATTTTAATTTGCAAAAAAAAAACAATTAGCCAAAAATGAGAGGATAGAGTAAAGAAAATGAGTATTTAAAAAATAGAAAAATATAAGAGTAAGAAATCAAACAATGTGTTATTTATAGTAAAATAAGAACTAGACATTTTGTAGAAAAGTAATCAATTAACGAAATGAAGTTATCAGGTAACTTTCCTTATATAATTATAATTAATTAAATAGACAAGTTATTTATTGTTTAATGTCTTTGAAAAAATATGATGGTTACTTTCAGAAAGACAAATCTTTCAATATAGACAATGCTATTTTAAGACGTTTTTTTACTAATAATTTAATTAAATTTCTCTTATTTTCATTGTAAGATACAAAGAAATAGAAAAAAAATAGAAAATAGAAAAGTTCTATGAGAGAAGACTGCCTTATTTTAATTTTCTAAAATAAGTAAAAATAATTTACAAAGGCAATCAAAAAAGGAAAGACTGTCAAACAAAATAATAGAAGAAAACAAACCTTTACTTCTTATTAAATTTCTAATTTTATTCTGAACCATAATTCATTTGAATAACCTAAATTTTATTCATAATTAAATGAAATCAAATAGATTTCCTCTAAATAACACATTTTTAAAGATAATTATTAAGCTGGCTGCTTTCATATGCTTTTTCGCAGCAATAGTTAAACCAGCGGAGGAAACAGGACCTACAACATAATATAAAATCCCTTCCTATTATGGTAGTCGAGACTTAGATTTTGACACAAAAGGTTTTGCTGTAGCTTCAAATTATTCATCATTTTATTGGAGCCATGGTGTTGATATTGATGATTAGACAGATCTAAGTGTAAAAAAGTACTATGTGATTGATAAAACTGATAAAACAATAAAGTAAATTACAGATTCATTTATAGTCACAGTAATAGCTTCAACTTCTGGAGGATATAGAGATGGAGATATTAGAAACTCTTAATTTAACAATTCGTTAGCGCTGGTCTTCTATCGCTAAAATAAATATAATGCTGCTGTAGCAAGATACAAAAAAATAATAGTTTTATAAAATGACAGCGAATAATGTAAGTAATAAAAGTAGAATTGCCAAGATACTACATTAGGAGATAATTCTAAAATTGATCTAAAAAGGTTAGCTGAATATTATGATATTCCAACAGCAATATTAAATAATTTACCAAATAAGAGTGAATATTTAAATGAAGCATTGATTATTGCTGATACAGATAATCACTGCATAAGAAAAATAGATCTAGTTACTAAGATAACAACAACCATAGCTGGGATATGTACATAAAAGGGATTTAAAGATGGCCCATTGGGTACTAATTTAATGTATTCTCCTTCCTCTCTAGGCGTTGATGAATAAGGTTTTATTTATATTTATTTCTCGCTATTTTAAACTTTCTCAATCAACCTTATTCATTTATTTTCATAAGTGTGTAAAAAATTTGTTATTTACAAGAAACCAACAAACAGCAAACCTCTTCAATTTTGAAAAGATAAATAATTACTCTAAAAGATAATTTATCTAATAATTCTACTTTTCTTTATCAGAATATTAAATGGTTCGATATTAAACTTTCTAGGAAATTCTAAAACTATTTTTTTGAGAGATATTAGAGGGATTGTATATTTTTTGTTGGCAGATAGCTTTGATTGAAAGATATTTACAAAAATCCCATTTTTAAAATGATAAAAACTGTAATTTAAGTTCTTTTACTTTAGAACTAATTTTCTTATTAATTATTTCTTTTATTTATCATAACACACACTGTATGGTTTTTTAAATAGATTCTCAATATTATTTTCTGAAAATTTAGCACAACGGTTGATGATAAATTGCTTGATGTTTTATTTATTCATATATTAATTTATTTAAAATATAGGAATAATATTTTTCTACGACGGTCAATACGACTATATTAGAATGATAGATCCCATTACAACTTTTGTTAGCACATTATTGAAGGGAGCTTGTAGAGAAGATGTAAGATCCTAATCAAAAAAGATCTACTAAAAGATGTCTAATCGAGGAGTTTTATGTTATAAAAATTGGCTTAATATTAATGCAGAGCCAAGTGGTCACAAATATGAAGAAAATTTATTATCTATTTGCTAATTATAGTAGAGCCTATGTTCTAACACTAAAACATCTGATACAGCGACTTGACAATATTTGGGGGAAAATCATAAATTAATAGCTCTTATTTTTAAATTCTAGAAACTCTATCTAGCCCAAAGCACTTCTGCCCATTCAAAATCAATATGGATAAATTTACTGCTTTTAAATTATTATTCTTACTTTCTTACATTTTATAAAAAAATACTTCACAAAAAGTCAAGAGGCAATAATTTTATGATTACAGTATTCTAATTTGAGTGAATTCGAGATATTTACTATATGTTATAGGAAATAAGAAAGTATTTAATGCTATTTTACAAATTTTATTTATTACTTATTAGTATAATCTTATTTTCTTAAAGTATATAAGAAATTAAATTTTAAAAATAGATCACTTTAATTTGAATGTCACATTAGTTATTAATTAAATTATACCTATAAGCTCAATTTTCTTATTCTCTTTAACAATTTATAAAAAATAAAATTTAATTTACATAGTCAGCTATTTTAGTTTTCCCCAATTATGCTTAAGTTTGATTAGAAAGAAACTAAAAGTGCTTGTTGCGTTAACTCTTAAATGATCTATCATATTTAAAATTAGAGATTAGTATATTTTAAAATACTAATAATAGAAATATGTTTATTTAGAAAATTAACATCATAATAAGACCAACAAATATATTGTAATCAATCACAATATGAATGTAAATCTTGTTTCTATTTATCAATTGAATTAGTAATTTCAATGAGTAAATAGATTCTAAGAGTTTGTGACTAGTATTTTTTTACCACTCTTATTCATTAAATTATAATATTAGTTTACTTAGAGCCATGTAAATTAAAATCAAGTAATACCTTTGAAAGGAAAAGGATAAAAACTCAAAGGATAATATTTGCCTATTTACAATTCTTAAATCCTCAAATATCATGATTCATTTTTTAGAAATTTTAAATGTAATGTTCTTCTCATTAATATAGTAAACTTTTGCTTTTATTTATTCATTTTTGAAAATTTGTTAGAATATTCAATCTTTTTAACAATTCAAATATGTATATATTTTAAAATTTTAGAGATATTGAGTTTTTATGTGAAATAATTATAAAAATGTTTAATTTGTTTACATTTTTTAGCTAATTAAATATACCATACAAATTTCAATTGAAGAAATTGTTTATAATTATGAAACTAGTAAATTAAGCAAGCGTTGGTTATAAAAATAATCATACTCATACCATAAATAATGTTGTAATTACCTTTAAAGAGAATTAAGCAATAATATTATTTATGATTACAAAATACTATTTGAGATAAATAAAGTAAAAATAATAATAAGAATTAAAATACAATTTATCTTTCTATTTGTCTAAAATTTTATTTTAAGATTTAGTTTTTAACTCAAGTATATAAAATTTGTCTGTTTATTTAAACTTACTTTTGAAAAAATGAGAAAAACTTATTTTTTGACGCTTTTCTGCATTTTTGTCTTAAACAATTAATAAAAATAATAGCTAGTACTATTCTTTATTTTAATTTCAAACTTTATAAAAATTTAGTAAAAATAAATTCTGAAAATCCATTCAGTAAATTAATTCATTTTTAATAATAGATACTATTACAATAAATTTTTAGATTATTCTTATTTTAAAGAATTGAGAGTTTTTTTGAGAAGCCCTCATCATGATTCAGAATGAATTAGACTATAAAATCTAAATATTTTATTTTCATTATGAATTAATGAGTATTTATTTTAATTTAATGTCTATTTGAAAGTACTTTTATTATATCCCATCTTTAATAAACCAATTAATTATTTGATAAATACTAGTTAAAATAATTCCAAGTGATTTTTTGGTGAACAATTTTGTTTATAATATGAATATAAAGTGCCTTACAAAAATTATGAAATAAAATTCTTTTTTGATTTTAATAGTGAATAGGAATTTATAAAAATATAAATTAGAAATTATTTAAGCTAAAATTGGTTATAAGTAATTATAAAAAAAATCATTTTGTTTAAAAGAAACAATTTAATAAATATTTAAAAACAGCAGTTCTCATCGAGGATTAGAATATTATTTAATCAATAAGTAATTTGTATAGATAATAAATAACTTAATAACTCATTGTTTCCATTCATTTGAAATTAAAATCATAGTTTTGCACATATATTTTGCTTAGTTATTATATTAATTTATTCATTAAGATTGTATACATCATTAATTATTGATTTGTAATTTACCTAATATATTTAATATAAAACAAAATATCAATTGGAGTATTTTATATTTAAGATAAGTAATGAAGAAAACTTAAAACACTGAAAAGAATTAGGATTTTGGTTAAAGTTCTAAATATTATGTAATTAGAAATACTGGTAAAGAAGAGGAACAATACAATGAAGATGATATGAATCAAATCCCATAGACTTAAACTTCAGTTTAGTCTTCAAAAAGAATTTAACAAAGACCAACAAATAATAAATCAGCAAATTAAATTAGTCATAGACCATCCTCCAATATTAAAGATTAGCAAGGCGGATAAGATAGCCCTACTAGTTAGGATTCAAGAAAGCCATATTAACGCGAAAGTTCTTCCTAATTATAATCTAGAAATACCTAAAGAGATGCTTTAAGTGGTTCACATTTCGATTTATAGAGAGAATCTAATCCTTAATTATTGGGAGAAGGTAGAATTGGAGAATATGGAGAAGAAGAAGAGAATATTGTTTGTGCAAGGTAATATTAATAATAATAGAATTAATTAATTTAAAAAAGAAATATGAAATTGATAGAAATATTAATATTCATAATAATTAGAGATATTATATTTAGATAAGTTTAAATCAAATATCTCATTTAATCTTTACTTTTATAATATCAAACTAGATTCCCTCATTTGAGCTTTTGTGCATGTGAGTTGTAGTGCTAAAGTGCTATTAAGGAAATATAGTTATAAGAAGTAAATTTATATAGCAATTATAAAGATAGTTTAAATGAAATTTACGAAAATTAGGTTTATCCAGGTATATTCTTAGGTAATTTTACTCATGGGCTTGGAGTTAAAAAGGTAAATAAATCAAAAAAAAATTGTTATATTAGATGTATGAACAGTTATAAAAATTGACGGATAACTTTAAATTAATAAAAATAGCTTTTGTTAAAAGGAGTAACTCATATATTAAATGTGACAGCATAGGAATATAAGAAGAGAACAAAATATTTCAAATACATGAATATTGACGTATATAATAAGAGTGATGAAGATATTAAAAAGCATTTTAGAATAACAAATAGATTCATTAAAGATGTAATTCTATTTTAATATTTATTATCAATTTATTCCTTAAGAAATTTATTTTAATGAGTAGTTCTTGCACTATTGGAATTATCTAAATATAATCTAATTTAATTTAAATCTATTTTTTAATTATTGTATTTTTTTAATAAAAACAGTGTCTTACTACTGGAGGTAAAGTATTTATTCATGATATAAATGGTATTAACATCGGGCCATGCTTCTGTCTTGCTTTTTTGATTAATAATCAAAAGATACCTTTAAAAACTGGCTATGAAATACTTTAAGAGAAGTAACAATTACAAATAGCTCCTAATTTCTTTAAATAGTTAGAAAGATATGATTTAGAAAAGCTTGCATTAGTTACTGTTAAAAAGAGAAGTGATTGAAAGATAATAAATTAAATAAAACATTATTAAGAATAATAATAACTGTTTGATTTATAAATATATAATAATTTCTTCAATTTACTATTTTTCATTTCAAATTAATTATTTTATTTTCAAATATTCAAAACCTTAAAGCAGATTTTATTGTATATTCCTTACAACTAATTCTTTATGGAAAACTTCTAAAATTAAATTCTTTATAAATTATGTATCATTCATTAATTTATCTAAACCATAAGAATAAACCTTATAATAAATTTGATTTTTTTAATAATTTGTTATTTATTAATCACATTAAAATTTTTTAGATTCTTTAATTTAAAATGAAAAAAAAAAATTTCATTAATAGATTTAATAATTAAAATGTAAGCAATAGAATATGAGTATTTTGGAATTAACACTCTTTATTTACTTTAGATTGTAGAAATGTAAATGCGAAATAAAAATTAATAATATATTAATTTGATTGTTAAATTTTCCAATACCGCAATTAAAACCAAAAAATCAAATCTTCAGGCAAACTATATAGGCGTTATAGTATCCTTAAATTGATATTAAAATTAAATCAACAGAAAAAAAGATAATTAAAATTATTTAAGATGAATAGAAATACAAGGGCATATACGCCAACTAGAACTAGCGAAGTGACATTAATTTTAGATAAATTACTTTAATAATTAACTCCTCGATAAAATCAGTGCATTAATAATTCTAGGGACTATTCTATTAGTCCAATAAGAGATAATTAAGTACACTTGAAGCAAATAGAATTATAAAAATAAAGCATTGAAATATTATAATCATAAATTAGAGAGAAGAGTATAGAGAATGAATAATTGAAATAAAAATAAATGATTAAGCAGAGATCAGCAACAGGGAATAAGTTCCTTTAAAATTCTTACTTTGAGAATAGCAATCACAGTTATTTAGACACATCTATATCTGCAAATACACCTAAAATTAATAGAGGAGGAATTGATATCACTTAATGTGATGATTTTGATGCGAATAGTGCTTTTGGAGTTTTTCCTACTTAAATGGAGAGAGATTATGAATAGAAATCTATCAAAAGTCTTTTATAATAGAATAGAATGTTAGAGGAAAAGAATTAAAAATTTAAGGAACTTATTCAGCTTATGGAAAATTAATTTAACACCAAGATTTAGTCTTACTAACAAAAGGAGTAGAAACTTGAAAGCAAATGTAAATTTCTTTTTACAACTTTAGAATCTAAGGATAAAGAAATAAAGGAAATACTTTAGATACAATAAAATATGATGCATAAAACTATAAAAGAATTGGAAGATAAATATTAAAGAGAGATCTTATGCTTAAAAGAAGAACTCATTAAGTATAAAGAAGATATAACTTAAAAAGACTTATAGTTGTAAGAGAAGATGTATTAGATTTTAGCTAAAGAAGATACTATAACACAGTTAAAAGTTAAATACCTAGAGAATCTAAAATAAAATATCACTAAAAATTCTTAAATGTGTTTTAATGAAGTAAGAAAATCTTTAGAAGATTTACTAATTTCAAAATATAATCAGTCAACTTTTCATGAAGATAAATAATAAGTAGGAGATATCATTATTTAAGATGATAATTTTACTAATAAGGATTTGGACTTAGAAGATCAAATTAATGAAGATAAGGGTAATTAATAGTAGATAAATGACTCTAAAATAGTTTAATAAAATATTATAGAATTCAGTTCTGATATGACATTTTAATAAGAGGTATCATCATAAGTTATCTATTAATAGTTGCAAATATAAGAAAATTCTCAAAAAGATATTTAAAACTAGCAGCAATAAGATAGTATTCTTCTTTAAGCAAAGTCTGATAATGAAACCTAAAATAATTCCAGGATTAGCTATGTGAAGAATGATTCATTCTAAGACAAAGAAAATGAAAATTTGCCTCCTCCAGAGATTCAATAAGGAGAAAAAAATACTTAAGATAAGGTCTTTCACGAATTTTTCTAAGACAATTAAAAGATGGATTTGTCTAAATCCACTCACTCATTCGATAAGATTCAGAGATCAATGAATTAAATGAAAAATGTTTAGAATTTTATTAGAGTAAGTTAATGCTAGAAACCAAAAGTAAAAATAATTGTTTTAAAATCTTCTCATAATAAATTTTTAATTCTAAATAGGATTTAAGCTAAAATGGGTTTAATAACTCAGTAGACTTAAAGTAAGTGATGAAAAATAGAGGTAGTAATGACTATCATTAACAGAGTTGCTAAGAATTTGGAAATGAATCGATATTAAGAAATTCAATAAATATCATAAGATAAAATTATTAAGATGTAAGTATGAAAGCTAGTTTAGATAGATAATAGTAACTTAGAATGAATAAAGAAACATAAAAAAATATTTCAGAAAACAAACATGAAATTTAAAATAGCTTGATGGGTTATGGAGAAAGCAAAAAAATGTCTAATTAATAATATTTAAATGATTAACTCATTCAAGATTCAATTCACTCTTAAAATATGCAAGAAATTACAGAGAAATATTTGGATGACAAGCATTTTAATAATATAAACAATTTGAAATAAAATTTCCAAGTATCTTAGAACCATTTTAATAAATAAGATTCATATTTGAATAATTCTCTTTATAACGAAACAAACTATTAATGCAATTAAAACATGTCATGTTCTCAAAATCAAAACAACTAGTCTAAGAGTAACTCCAAGTTATATACTCTTAAGATAGAATAAGCATCATAATGGAGAGATACCTATTAAAATTTGTATGGGAAAACTCCTATTAATAAATAAAAATTAAAGTAATAATAAATGAATAATTGATTTATTTATGTTATAGCACACAAAGTTAAGTTATGTATTATTATTAATTAATTAAGTATTATTTGTTATTCGATTAACAAATTAATCATAAGATTACTATACTTTTTTACATTAAAATCAATAATGAAAAAAATAATTCCCCCACCGGGACTTGAACCCGGGTCTGAAGGGTGAAAACCTTCTATCCTAACCTGCTAGACTATAGGGGATTACAATAAATTAAATAAAATTCCACAAAGTAAATGATTAGTTTTAAAATAAAAAAATTAACAATATGTTTAATCAAATCGGATTGATATTAAAGGAATGTTAAACAAAACCCTACTGTAAAAAAAATTTTTAATTTAGATATTACCTTCTATTTGAGAATAGTTAAATACAATCAATATAAAAATATTGAAAATTTAATTGTTTCTTCAAAATTCAATTAATATTTGGGTTGGTTTTATATAAAATTTCTTCTCTAAATTAATTAAAAAAATAATTCCCCCACCGGGACTTGAACCCGGGTCTGAAGGGTGAAAACCTTCTATCCTAACCTGCTAGACTATAGGGGATTACAAGAATTATGAAATAATCTTATAAATTAGTCTTAATTTTTAGATTTTATTGAAAATTTAAAGAATATTTAGACATTATTTCATCTATTCTTTTTCTTAAAAGATTTCTAATAAATAATTTTTTTATAAAATATTAGAATTAATTAGTATCATATTTTCACCAAATTGTTAAAAATTATCTAAAACAAAAAAGAATTCCCCCACCGGGACTTGAACCCGGGTCTGAAGGGTGAAAACCTTCTATCCTAACCTGCTAGACTATAGGGGATTTCAAGAATTTTATTATTGAGCTGATATTTGTATGGTTTTTTTTTTATTATATTATTATTAAAAAGGCATGTAAATAAAACAAAATCTGAATTCAATGAAGATAAATAGTTTTATCATGTAACTAAAGTATTTAGAAGCCTTTATTTTCTAGATATTATCTAATTTGACTATTCTAACTGAAAGTTTTTTGATAGAATAGATAAATATGGCTAATTCTATTTCCTTCTTATTCATGTAATTTATGAGTATCAATAAAAAGAGACAAATTAAGTTTGCGTTTGCTTTGAAAATCAACCAATTAATTTCAAAATGAAGGAAGTTAGGTAAATACAGTATAAAATTTGAAATAAATGTGAATTGATTTTAATCAGAAATTTTAAAATCTACCCAACACAAAATCAATAAGGTCTTTTATTTAAGAAGAACAGAAGTTCGATATAAGGAAAATTAAGAAGCAGGAACTAATTAAAGGAAATTTTTTGTGATCCTTACAAGAGGAAATTGATAAATAGAATGAAAAAATAGGATGATGATGATGATGAAGGTGATAAAAACGATTAGGTGCGAATGAATGAATGAAAGCGAATTAATAAATAAATTTGAGGGAAAGAGGTTGAGGATATTTATATACATACATGCTTATTTCAATCAATGAAATTCTTATTGAAATTTATAAGAATTAAAAGAGATTGATTTCATTTTCATTCAGTTTTCATTCATCTATTATGCTAGAGTTAAAAGCAGAAACAAGTCACTAAAGAGAAAAAGAAAATAATTATTATTAAATAAAATATCAAACAAATCAAATTAAAAAAGCAATCAGTTCCTATACAAGAAAAGGAAATTGATCCTATACAAAAAGGTCAGAAAAAAGTTATTTAAAAAGAAAGTAGAAAGTCTACAAAGCATTGCAAAGTGAAGCATAATTAGCATTAGCAGCAAATACAAACATCCTCCTCAACCAACTAAGTCTTTTTGAAAAATAATTTATTGTGAATAATTAAAAAATGCAACAAAACAAAAACGATTACGATACCTTACTTAAGTTCTTGCTTATCGGTGATTCCGGAGTAGGAAAAACATGTTTCTTGGTTAACTACTGTGAAGGTACTTTCACTAGCGCTCACTTATCCACCATCGGTATTGATTACAAACTCAAGTATGAAGATATTGACGGAAAGCGTGTCAAGCTTCAAATTTGGGATACTGCAGGCCAAGAAAGATTTAGAACTATTACCTAAAATTACTATAAGGGTGCTATGGGTATTATATTAGCTTATAGCGTTACTGATGCCAACTCTTTCAAGAATATTGCAGATTGGATGAAATAAATTAATGAACGCGCTGATCCCAATGTAAAGAAGATCATTATTGCAACCAAAATTGATATGAAGGATTAGAGAAAGGTCTCTACACGTGAAGGAGAGGAACTAGCTGAAAGATATGGTGTTAAATTCTTCGAAACTTCTGCTAAGGAAGGTGTTAATATTTCAGAAGCCTTCAAATGCATTGCTCGTTAAACATTAGAAACAATGGATACTACCAGCAATGATTAATTTAAGATCAATTACAAGCCCAATCCTTAACAATAAAACACTAAAAAAAGTGACAAGTGCTGCTGAGAATAATATTGCTAGTAAGCTAAATTACTCAGTATTCTATCACTAATTTATCATTCTTATATCAATATAAATAAACTACAATAATAAAATATTAATAAACAAAATTAATAATCAAATACATAAATCATTCAATCACAACAAGTGTGCAGATAATACTTTCTCTAGAACTATATCAGATAAATTTAGTATTTCTCCTGCTAAGTGAAGGTTTTAATGCAATTAGAGACTATGAACTACTCTTTATTGCTATTATTTCTTAATTTATGAACCTTTCAAATTTATAGTTTGTAAAAAGTGACAGCCGCAGAGATTTTATAATTTTAGGAGATCATTATTTGTGCTATTTCTTTATGATTAACGTATTTGAAAAGATAAAATTGAATCTCCTGACAAAATATTAACAAAAATGTCAAAGCTTTATATCTAATATATTCGAAATAAATTACATACATCATTACCATCATCATCATCATTATCATTCATTCTACCTACCTACCATATATTGTCTCTAATCTTTATTATTCTTCTCTAACTCAATCACTCTTTCTTTCTTTTACTCTATTATTTTAATTAAATCTTTACATTTCATTCCTTCTTTATTTTCTCTTACAAATTAGATTATCTAATTTATTCCTTTATTAGAAAGAGCAGAATTTATTATTTTATCTGTAAGAATAAAACAAATTCAAAAACTATTTTTAAATAATCTTATAATTGAATAGAACCAATCAATTTTAGACTTACTTTAAAAATAATTTTTGGTTAATATCCAATTCTTCTCAAATTAAAAAGTAATTTTTAAAGTAAAAAAACTAACTAAAATTTAAAGAAGAAAAAATATTTCCCCCACCGGGACTTGAACCCGGGTCTGAAGGGTGAAAACCTTCTATCCTAACCTGCTAGACTATAGGGGATATATGACTTTTTAATAAAATAATAGAATTTATTTTATCAAATTAGCATTTTTGTTTAGAAAAAATTTAAAAAAGCAAAAATATAAAAAATTAATTTGTTGTAAAGATTTCAAAAATTAATAATGTTATTAAATAGTAAGTAGATCATTTTTAATTTCTATTAATTTTAATCTTTTTTAATTAATATTGTCGACTTTATTTTATATTCCTCTATATTATATTGTGTAAAAGCTAATATATATTTAAAAGTATCAATAAAGTTGAATTTATCATTCCATTCTGATAAATATCAATCAATAATTCTTCCAATCTTATAAATTTTAAGTAGAAGAATTATTATAGTTTTGAATCATTTTTTGAAAAATAATCGCAATTTTCAATTTAATTAAAAAATAATAATAGAAAGATACAAAAAAGAAGTAGAAGATTTAATTTTCATATAGAATTTATTATTAACTATGCTTGAAGGTTTTAAAAAACAAATTAGTACATCCAAATATCTTAACATAACATCAAAGACAAACTATACAGAACTTTAAAAATATCTATTTGATCAAAGAAATTTAATTTTCTTACAAGTAACCTTAGGTTTAAATTCTTATGATAGCTTAGGAGCCTCATCATATGCTAAAATAATTGGAAAGTCATTAAAAAGTTTAATAAATTTATAGAGCCTGATACTAATAGTTTAGAGATATAACCAAGTTGATGAAGTTGGATTTTAAAGAATTGGAGAAGGATTGAAGGGTCTAAAGAAATTAACTTCGTTTTATTTATCAATAGAAAGCGATAATTTACTCAGTTCTATTAGTTTTAAATACATTTGCGAAGGCTTAGAAGGTATGACTAATCTAACTAGCTTAAGTTTAAATATAGAAGTAAATTAAATTTAAATAGAAGGTGCAGAAAGTTTAGGAAAATGTTTAAAAACTCTAAAAAATTTAAATAATTTTTCTTTAAAAATCCTTGATGGAAATTGTATTTGCTAAGATGGAGCTACCTTTATTGCACAGGGTATTCATAATTTAGTTAGTTTATAAAACGTGTAGATTTAGTTAAGGGAAAATTATATTGGTATTAATGGAGCTGCTAGCTTTGGAAAGGCTTTCTATACCTTAAAAAACTTACAAAACCTGGTATTTAAATTATAAGGAGAGAATTCTATTTCAGAAGATGGAATTATGGCCTTGGCTAGAGGTTTAAAAAATTTAAAAGAATTAAAAAATCTCTCTTTAGAAATTGGTGAAAGTAACGATATTAAAACAATAGGTTTTCAAGAACTATGTAAATGCTTAATAAAATTAAAAAATCTAAAATCTCTTACTCTCATAGTTGATAAATTAAATAACATAGAAGCTGAAGGTGTTTGCTCTTTAGGAGAAACTCTAAATGAATTACATAATCTAGAAACACTCTAACTAACATTCATAGGTGTTTTTATTGGATTTAATGGAATTGAAGGTTTAATGGAAGGAGTTAAATAGTTAAAACAGCTAACAAAATTCCATTTCATTATAATGGAATGCGGAGTTAGAGAAGCAGGAGCTTAGAAATTTATTATAGATCTAGCTTAAATGAAATAACTGACTTCATTATTATTAAGAATTGATGATGATAGAATTGATGATGAAACTATTTTATAATTAGGGGAGAATTTGAAAAGCTTGAAAAAATTAAAAAATTTGACAATCAATATTGGCAAAAAGAATCATATTGATATGGAAGCAAAGCATAGACTAGTGAAATGCATTAAGACCCTTTAATATGTAAGAAATTTGTCTTTAACTTTGTAAGATTCAGTTTATGATATTGATTTGATTAGTATTTATCATCCTTTAATAGTTAGAGATATCCGTCACCTTAAGAGATTAGTGTAAAATACTTTGATAATGATTTGATCTTTTAATCTATATCTTAATTTTAACTTGTTTATTTATTTCTACTTACAGTTTATATATCTATTAATTAATATTGATTTATTTATATAAGATGCATCAATTAGATTTATTTAAAATCAAAAGAAAGTTTATTAAATATAAAAATAAATAATATAAAAATATCAAACTTAGTAAGCAGATTATCCAAAGAATTATGAGAATTTTAAAAGCAAATTTTAATTTTACTAACATTAAAAATTTATTTTTTTGAAGACTCAAATTGGATATAGAAAATGTCCATTTAACTATAATTCCAAAAAATGTAATTTTACCTAACTAATTTTAAGAAAATATGAAGTGTTGTGATTGATACAAAATATTTGTACTTAATTTTACTAATTTTATAGATAGTTTAAAGGAGTAATCTTATTATTAGAGTTAATTAGGCTCTTAGCTAAAAACTGTAAACCAATTAATCCAGTTAATATAAAAAAATAAAAATTTGTTCATAAATTAAAATTGTACTTTTTCATTTATATCTTAACTTGAAATAAAAATATATACAAATGATTCTTGTCTTTTTTATTAGGAATTACACTTTTAGGTGTGACATTAAAAACCTTGACTATGCATAAATAATTGTTGATATTATGTTACTTACTATAAATAAATCAATTACTAAATATGAGGTAAGGTTTACCAAAAAAGATTAATAAAAGAATTTCTTTCTTTTAGTATTATTTTACTAATTTTCTTTATATGATATAAATGATGTAAATTATTTATAATTTAATATTCTTGTTTGAGAAGAATATAAACGAACTTTGTAACTTAAAAATCTAATTAATCATTAACCATGGTATTGACAACTCAAGCTTTAAAAGTTAATGAATGATGTATTTTTTGTAATTTATTCTTTTATATTTTTATTTTATTTGTTGATCTTTTAAATTGTAAATTGAATCAGATTTTATAGTATATATTCAGATTTTTACTTTTAAAATAAACAAGTAAATATGGAGTAAACATTTATAAAAGTGGTCTCTATAAACAATTTTAATCGAAAAATTCATAAAGGAATATTCCCTGTTACAATATTTATATAAATTTAAAGGTCCCTTACCACTAAAGCTCAAGAAATATAAGTTTCAAGGGTGGTTGAGTTAAATGTATGGAAGATTTTTAAATTGAAAAGAAATTTGGTATATTCCTTTAATGATTGCTATAGTAACAAAAAATTTTGAGTGAATTTATTAGTTTAAAGATTGAGTAAAACTGCATTTAAATAAATAAAGATTTTGATAAAAATTACAATTAATAATACAACAAAACCGAGATGTAAAAGATAAATATTGCGCTATTAATAGTAAGCTTATTTGCAACTGCATGTTGCACAGAATATCCAATCAAGAACGTAGTAGTTCTCATGATGGAAAATCGTTCATACGATCACATGCTTGGTTGGATGATGCAAGGAGGCGAATATGGTAATCCTAAAGTTAATGGTCTTACTGGAAATGAATGTAATTATAAAGATCCATTGTTCCCTTTCTTGGGTAAAGTATGTATAACCCCAAATGCTCCTGATTGTTCTCTCTATGATCCTAGTCACAACCACTAATCTACTACAGAACGTATTTTTGGCTGTAGATATGGCATTAATATTCACTCCAACTTGATTGACAATCCTTGTATTAATCATGCTTCTACTAAAGGTGATGCTAATATGGGTGGATTTGTTTTGGCTGCTAGACAAAATTCTAAAGATGGAAAAACTGAAATGAGTGCACAGTTATCTTCAAATGTTCCAATTATTACTACTTTAGCAAATGAGTTTACTCAATTCGATCATTATTTCTGTAGTTATCCTGGTCCAACCAATCCTAACAGACTCTTCGTTCATTGCGGTACCTGTGATGGCTGCGTTGGAAATGAACAAAAGCGTGGCTAAATTCAAAATAAAACTATCCAAGAAGTATTTGCTAAGAATAATATGACTTGGAAATATTACTATGAAAATGATGCTGAAGATTGGTTCCTTTATATTAACTACTTCAACAAAAATTTCAATAACACTGAATTATTCCCACAAATGGAACAATTTTACACTGATGCCGCTACTGGTAATCTCGCTAATTACACTTTCATTAATCCTTCTGAATCAATCAACCCTAAGCTCAATAATACTAAATCTTTTGGACTAATGAATGACTAACATCCTGACCACAGTGTTAGAGAAGGTGAAAGACTTATGAAGAATGTTTATGAAGCATTAAGAAATGGTCCTAACTGGAACTAAACTCTCTTCATTATTACTTATGATGAGCATGGCGGTTTCTATGACCACGTATCTCCTCCTTAAAACGGTGTTCCCAATCCCGATGGTAAGAAGAATAAAGATGGTTTTGATTTCACTCGTCTCGGTATCCGTGTTCCTATGATTTTGATATCTCCCTGGATTGAAAAAGGTGTTGTTATCAGTGAGCCTGCTCCTAACTAAAAGCCTTTTGAAACCTCTCAATTTGAACATAGTTCTATCATATCTTCTGTTCTTAAAATATTCAACATTGAGGAATATTTCTCCAAGAGAACCGAATGGGCTGCCACATTTGATGATCTTCTTTTACAAAGAACTGAACCTAGAACTGATTGCCCCACAGAACTTGCCTATATTCCTCCTCCAACTTAAAACGATATTGAAAGATTATACAATCAACCTTTAAAGGATCGTTTAGTTGAAAGAGTTTAAGTCCTTTGCTCTAAATTAAGAAAGAATGACCCTGATTGTTCAAGTAATATCAAGACCTATAAGCATCTCCATGATTTCGTTAAAAGAGAAACTGCTTTCTTATCCTAATCCTAGTGAACTTTAAAAATAAAAAATATCAATAGAATTAAAATAAGCGCAAAAATTTATATTTTTATAAAATTAAAGATTTTGTATAAAAGTTACTTACTAAATTCTTATATCTTTTTTTTGGTTTGTTTTAGTTAATTTTTTTTTCTTGAGTAAGTTCTTTATTATAACACTTACTATTTTTAAATTCTTTTACAAAAGATAATACTATAAATCCTCATTAATTAGCACTCAGACCTAGTCATTTTAAACTCCTAAATTTTGGGTGCTAAAAGATATCCCCTCATTTTATTAGAAACCTACTAATGTTTCTAGAGTTTGAGTATATACAAAATATGAAAAAAATGAAGAGAATATTATTTATAAAACAATTTATTTCTATATGATGAATATAGTTACCATCAATAAATTGTTTAAGTAAAAAATAATTCCCCCACCGGGACTTGAACCCGGGTCTGAAGGGTGAAAACCTTCTATCCTAACCTGCTAGACTATAGGGGATTTAATAAGTAAAGATGAAAATAAAAATATGTTTGTAATTTCTTTAATAATATATAACTATGATAACAATAGATAAGATATTGAAAAGGATAATATAGATTATTTAAGATTCGAATAGTAAAATAATACATCTATAAAAATGTTTAATCTCACAATAAGTTTTTTAATAGTTTGATTATATAATTAGTAATTGAGGTTTTGATAAAAAAATAGATTTATTATTTGTTAATATTTTGTAAGTTTAAGAAAGATAGATAGTAAGTAAAATAGATAGATAGATAATTTCAAAAAAATGGATCAAGTGAAGCTTTCTTCTTCTTCAACAACTTCTTCTTTCTTACTAGCAAATTTGTTTTGATTCATTTTATTCTTTCTAATATTTTCATATATTTTTTAAATATAACTTCCAAAATATTTTTGGTTTAAAGTTATATCATCGAAATTTCCATACTTTTTCTCAGCGATTTCAAATTTTTCTGCTTGTTTTGCAAATAGGAAAGTTCCTCTTTCAAGAGCTGATTTGATATTATTATTATAATCTTATTTGAAGTTGTAAGTAATAGATGTTGTTTGGGATTAATTAGGATTGCAAAGGAGATTTTAGGACATTTTTTATTCTAAATTATTAATTGTATTTTATTGGTCTATAATAGATTTCTCTAGGTTTCTTAATTGAACTTACTGTAATTTGAGAGAAAATTCTTAAATAAAAGTATTATAAACATTTAAATCTCTTATCAAATACTTCTCTAAAACATAATCATATGTAATTTTAATAGAGAATTTACTTGGGTCCAATTCATAAACATTCTTTAGTTTTTCAAAACTAAATAGATCAAAAATTATTTTAGAAGTTGCCACCAAAGGAGTTCTAAGGAATTATTTTTCTTTGTCAAGCAACAGTTTTCTCAAATCTGGAAAACGGGACCAAAGATCATAGAGGAAATTATATGTCTTATTGTGGAAAATTTTAGGAAGAGTAGTTATTTATTTAAGAAAAAGAAGCATCTTTTCTAGGCAATTTAAAGCTTTTTAAGTTTATTTAGATACATCTTTTTTATGGATTAATTTTTGAGCAAAATTTAATGCTTTGAGCTAGCTGATAAAGGAGGCCTTTTTGGCTTATGGAATCTAAATATCTACTAATGATTAATTTCTCATTATGGGTCTATCAGTTTTTTCACTTATTACACTTTATTAATATAAAAATAATGAATTTCTATTTAATAGATGGTATATATTTATGTTAAATGTAATATAAAATCTATTGTAATAAATTAAGAATTACTCTTTTCTATTATTCATAGCATTATCTTAAGTGATAAGAGGGGAAGATCCAAATGTGTTGTGTCTTTTATGAGGTCTATGGATTTTTTAAACAGAGATTTTGGGTGATTTTTCTTCTAAATCATCATTTATTTCAATATTTTAAATGCTAGTCATAAATTAAACTGTCTTGCTATTAGGAGATTCATCTTTCATTTATTATTTATTAGACTTATTTTCTCCTACTAGTTTCTAACCATCCAAAATACCTTTAATTTTATTCATTTCTATTGGCTTTAGAGCTATTAAATTATTCTTTTTCGTTTCTATAATCGAAATTGATGGAATATTAATCCTTTGATTAATAAAAAATATTGAATAAATTAAAAAATATTGATTAAATGATCAATTTACAGAGTTTTAATTTTTTAAGTTGATGATTGGGAAAGAATCGGGGTTAAAAGTGTATCAATTGTAGATAATTAATCTTTTTTGTTTTGGGATAGATCATTTTCGATTTTATTCAGTTTGACCCTAAATCTATTTTAATTAGTTAATGGACTAATACTAACACTATCGTCCACATCTTTATGCTATACAAATGAACAAACTTTAGAGAAATTTAAGTCTTTTTCTGATTTATTTAATTAATTTTAAGAATTTTATGGAAGATTTCTAAGAGATTTAATCTATGATAAATTTGCTGTATTTTAAATTATCAGATCGTTAGTTTGTTTTCTTTAGCGGATAGTCGATTAGAACTCCTTCATAGATTTTCTGTTTTAATTCACTTTGGATTTTTGATTAAGGGTAGATTGAGTATTTAGATATGTGAGATAATCTTAAAAATTTCCTTAATTCATTGTCCTAGCAGATTCATTGAAAATTAAATTCATATAGCTTTACTTCGAAGTACAAGTGCTAAAATTACTATTAATACTGCTCAAGTGCTATTTATCATCTAAATACAAAGATTAATTACTAACAACTCTATTGGTGGATTCATCATTATATTCATTTATTTGAATTTTATTTTTAGATTAATTATCACCCACTCTATCTGGTTCTAATTATTTTAGTGTGTTTTGAGTTAATATAGCTCTGCTACTAATATCTATTGTTTACTTTGATAAAGATCTATCTGTGGGCTCTAATAAAAACTTTTTACCTCTAGAACTATTTCTAAATTTTTGAGTAAATGATTGGCTGTTAGTTGGTGATTAAACTGTGTTTTGAGCTATTAGGGATCTTCTGTTGTTATTTATTGGCGTATAATTTGTTGATGTGGATTATTTTTTAGTATTAATGCTTTATATCTCTTCTAGTAAATTTATTTTAGCAGCATCATTTTTAGAATACTTGTTCTAACTTTATGTTCTAGCTGAGTCTTTTGCCTATGAAAGTAAAGAATTATTTTAGTTTCTATTTCTATTTAGATTTTCAACATCTTATTTAAATTAAGAGATATTTCTGATACGAGTATTAATATTTATTGGTGTATCATTATTTCCTTCTTCAGATTACTAGTAAGAAGATTATGATGCCTTTCTATCATTAGAATGTACAGAGTATCTATGAGTATAAATAGGATTTTTAGAATAAAGAAGAGAACTCCTCTAACTTGTATTATTAATACTGCTTAAATCTTTATTTTTTTATACTTGGAAACTTTTTGGAGTAGATTCCACTATGCTATCATGGGTCTGATAGCTACTCTATCTTAATCGTTTTTCAATAATTTTTAGCATAAGTATATCACCTTAAACTTTTGTTTTTGATTTTTTTTAATTATATTTATCTAACTCTAACTTACAGTGAATTATTTGTTTTTTTTTTGATTCTTTCTAATATTCTTGATATTGATTAGATTAATTTTTAAAACAAATCTAAATCTTTTGCTTTTTATAAATGTATGGTTGATTTTCGAAACATTATTTAATATTTTGATTGACGACCTATTTATAATGCTTGCTTATTCTTTAGCGAAATACTCGTTAAATTAGTATAGCTAGGCATAATCAACCAATCGCAACAAAACTAATTTTTTATATTTCAATTTTAGATATTAGATACTTTTATCATTTCTCTTAGTTGATACTCTTTCACTTATCATATATTTTATTAGTTTTTGCTACATTTAAACAAGTAGGTGTTATTTTTTCAAATTTGATCTACCATCTCTAATTAAAATTCATTACAATTGATAAAAGAATACGTAATAAAATATTCCCTGACTTAAAAATAAGCTATCTTTAATATGATTTAAGTGTAAGATAATTAATAATGTTAAGCAAAAATTTTTAGTATTTTTCTCATTCTAATAGGATAATGTATATTATATTGTAGGTAAAATTATTAAATTTATTAACATTTAAAAGAGGATTTTAGTTATGCTTTCAGAAAATGAAAATGATTTAAAATGATTGATTGATTAAATTATTAAGACAGTAATAATTAGATAGAAATTAATTTTTGTTACTTTAAAATATATTATTTACTAATGATTAAATATATTCTTTATTAAAGATGTAAATTAATTTAATAATCTAATTTATTTTAAAAAAAGATAAATATGTACTTCATGTAAATATATAAAGTTGATTTTGTTTAATTTTTAAGATATATCTTTATTCCTAACAAAAATTATATTATGATAGACTCCTAAATAGAAATTATGTTAGAAGGTTAGAGAAATTATGTACGGTAGTAGCTTCTCTATAGTACTTTATTAACAACTGCTAAATAATTAATACAATTCAGTATTTGTTACATAACATTTCTAACATGATGAAAAATTATGAATAAATTTAAAACTTTTCTTCAACAATAGCTTATTTTTAATTATTAGAGGAATTTTATTTCTAAAAAATTTAATGCTTACAAATTATATCAGAACTAAATGTTATGCTTAATAAGAGGATTAATCAAGCGAAGAGTGTAAATAAAAAATAAATAAATAAACCCATTTAATCATAAATACATTAATTGCGCTAAATTGAATTACTTTAGAATTTTATCTATCTATCAATCCATCTTTTGAGTTTGAGTAAAATGGTGAATTAAATACCTTGATTTAAAGGTAAAATTGAATATTGATGTTATTTAAATTTTATTAACTATAACTGAAAGCATTAAAATAAATTTGCTAATAAAAGGTGAGCTATCAAAAACGATACCATTAAGTGAATTACCATCAGAAATATAAAGGTAAAAGATACCAATCAAATAATATATTATATAGATTACATTAAATAAGGCAAATGAAATTTTTAATTAAATTAATATTCTACCAGCGAAAAAATAAATTGATTTGTCTTTATACGAAAATTAAATTTCTATTGATTAAATCCATAATACAATTGTGAATATTATTAATTATTAAAAGATTAATATGCTTCAATTTATATCAATTAAATTACTGAGTACCTACAAATAGATATAAATTATAATCTTATCATTTCTTTTAAGATAATAATAAAAAGAGAAAATAAGCTAGCTAGTCATATATTATCTATCTTAAATAAAGTCATTTTATTCTTGAAAATATTGACTCAAGCAAGTTTGATTACGCAATTAAATACAAAAATGAATGAAGCAGTCATAAAAGCAATAAATGAGTGTACTAATTCTACTGAATAGTTATCAGAAAAGCCATTAAAAGAAATTTTAAACTACTTAGAGAGCTTAGAACATTTTAAAAAATTAAAGAGACTGCCAGACTATTCATAGCTAATGAGATTAACTATAAGGTCACTTAATTTATAATCCTTTAAAAGAGGATAAGTGTTAGTCCGTTAGCATGATAGAGGTGACAAATTTTACATTATTTTAAGTGGTGAGGTAAATGTATATGTTTAGCATTCCTAACAAACGATTAAGAAAATGAATGCTATAGCAAAGAAGATATGTTTATTATAGGAGTAAGAAAATGTTGTAAATCAGGAGGCTATTAAAGATTTAGAGTATTAATACAGACTTCTCTAAGAAATATCTACTGAAGACAAGGAATTACTATAGCTTTCAAACGATCCTCTGCTTGTGAAATACACATAAAGTTAGCTTAATTTAATTAGTTAATAGTAAGAAAATAATCTTAAGATGACAAATTTTAGCATATCTTAAGATCACTAAAAGTATTATGCAAAGAAAGTAAATTAGTTGAGATCTAATAGAACCTTTGGAGAATTTTCACTTGCTAAATTGGGGAAGAGGACTGCCTCCATCTTAGCAAAGTCAAATGAAGTTGTTACAGCATGGATTCCATATGAAATGTACAATATCATTTTTGAAGAAGAAATAAAATACCGAGAAGGCTTAGCAAAGCACATTTAATAATTTTTCCCTAAATTAGGAGATACGCTTGCAATTTAAATAGCTTACTTCTTTTAAGAAAAGACTCTACTCAGAAATCAGGTAAGATAGAATTATATTGAATTTTAGCTTTACATTTTTAATTAAAATACTTCTTGCTCTTCTACAATCTCAACTATTTTCAAACTAATTAATAAAATTACTTACATATCCTAACGTAAATATATTATCAGGATGAGGTAGTGAGCTTTTCATTTATAATAATGCTTCATAATATAAAAATTAATTAATTCTTTCAACGTTCTCTCCCCTTCATTATCACTTAGTTTGATTTATTTTAAAAATATAATTGTGATTTCAAAAAGGATTTATCTAATTTTGAGCAACCCTTATTTAAATTTATGCAAATTTAGACTCTTAATAATTCACATAAAGACTTTCTTTCTTTGTGCAAGAATTAGATTTAACCAACCAATTAATCATTATTTAAAACTTGAATAGTGGCTAAATAACACTAAATATATTAGTGTATTTTATCCTCAATGCTTTTAATGTACTTTGTGGTGATAATAAATTTTCAAATTGAATTAATTTATTTGTTAGAAACAAATCTTAACCCCATCAATTTGATATTACCATTAAATAATTCAATAATAATTATTCATTGTCAGAATTTATGAATTTCTTTTATTTAAATACTAACCACAAAATAAATCAATATTAATTAAAGAGAACATTTTTAGGAAAATCCTTTTCACTTCCAAGAGTAACAACTTGGAAACATACCTCCCTTAATTAGTGGATAAAAATAAGCAGAATCTCAACTCTAAGATATTTTTTGTTTTAATTAAATTTTACTTTTGAAAAAGGTTGTTTACAGAGAAGGAGATAGTGCTAATGAACTATTCTTCATTCAAGAGGGTAACATTACACTTACAAAAAAAGTTTTTGATGGGATATCCTAGAACAATAATTCTGAGAATAGAATATTAGACATTAATTAACACACAAGAGACCGTCAGACCTCTTCATGTAAAAGAAAAATAGAAGAAACAACTGTTGTTATTCTCTAATAAAATCAATTCTTTGGGTTTGAGTAAGAAAATTAATCATATTATTTCACAGCCATTAGCTCATTGGCAGATACAAAAATTTATAAACTTAATAAAAATTAACTCACCTCACAAGTTTCTGAATATAATTTTCACAATATTATCCATTAAAAATCTAATGAAAGCATTAAAAGATATAACCAGCGTCTTGATTAAATATCTTAAACACAATAAAATTTATCTCAAGCATTAGCATCACCAATAAATAAATCATCTTAACTTTTGAAAAGTAATCCCTTCACTGAATATTAATTAGAGGAGAAAACCATTCAATAAAATTAGCTTGAATTACTTCATTCTTCAATAAATTCTTAAATCTTGAAGAAATTCCATTAAAAATCTAAGAGTATTATTAGCATGCCCAATTCTCCATCAGTATCCTCCAATAATTCAAACTCTCCATAATATGTAGGTAATAAATTATTGAGTGAAAGACAAAGTGATTAAAAAAGGACTTCACTTCACACAACTCACTCTAATTTGATAACTTTATAGCCAATAGAAAATAATTCTAGTTTAATCCAAAATTCTTCTATTGCTATAAATTTAAATAATAATACCCTCACTTCAAAAACTGAAATCCTTGATGAAGATGCTCCCAAGTCTGAAATGATAGAGTATGGAGAGACATTTTAATAAGTGAAGAAGAGACTAAAATTGAGCAGAGCTAAGCCTATGAAAAAAGATTAATTGCCTTAATTTGGGAATATGTCACATTTAAAAAAGCTATAAAAGAAATTATCATTTTCAAAATTATATATTTAAAAATAAGATGGAAGTGTTAGTCCTTAAAAATAACCAATAGTTCAACACTCTCTCCCTGATTTCTATGATGATAATATGCTTTTTGCTTCAACCGAATCACTTTCAATCAGAAACATTCCTTCATTAAAGTTTATCTCTGAATCATTAGTGTTTCCTAATAATCATACCAATCCTTCCTCACCTCTTACTACTCTGAATTCACCAAAAAATTTAATAAAATATTCTTCTACTGAACTATAGCATTACCCTGAATAAAATCTTGCCGAGAATAATAAATTTACTCAATAAATTTAATTTTAACATTCTAATAGCTTAAATTAGCTAAATGAAGATATACCTACTCAACAAACATTTAGCAATCTTAACTAACTCAATAATTAATAAATTTCAATAGCTAATATCGGTTTAAACATCCAAAAGGGATAAAGATTTTCCTTAGAAAGTAATGCTACAAATTTCAGTTGTGGAGCTAGAAATTCTCTAGATACTTAAGATAGTTCAAATAATACTAGTGATACAAATTTGATAAAAAATGATAAATTATCTCGTGTTTCTCCTTCTAATTCTCATGCAACCTCGACATAGAGTATCTTTTCAACTCCTTTGCTTTTGAGTAACAAAATCTCTCCTTAAAAGCCTAGTACCAGTACCACATTTTTATAAAGAAGTAACACTTTATAAAATGAAATCAAATAATCAGTTTATCCCATTCTTAATTCCAACAATATCTCTCATCTCTTTTCTTAATAGTAAAATTAATATTACTCTATGTCTCAAACGGCAAGATAAAATAATCATTATTAATCCGTAAATATAAATGAAGGATTTGCTATTAGAAAGAAAGCTGTTTCTACTCAATCCTAATTTAAATAAAATTCTAAACTTTAATAAAATACATAAGAAATTTCTGCCAATTCTGGAAGCTATTAAGATGAAGAAAGTGCTTAAGCTAATATGCTAAAATCTATCTCTAAATTAAGTGATGAATTATTTGATGATACTACTACTAATCCAATTGGGATAAAAGTAACTTCACCTATGAAATCTATAGAAGAAGAGAGGATGAAAGAAGATTTGAGCTTTTTGAGTGAGGATAATATTAAGTTCAATGCCTCGAGCTATAAATAATAAAGAGTTCTTACTTAAGAAGATGATTAAGGGTAATCAGATCTATTATCTTCTAAAGATTAATCCAAAGATAATTTTCTTGCTAGAAGAAATAAAAAATATTACAGCTTAAAGTTAATAAAATCCCAAGTTAACTAAAAGATTAACGAATGTGATATCGGTAATAGCTCGTAGCAATAATCCCTTTATTTTTTCTCAAACTAATGTTAACCAGGAAGTTCAAAGAGTTTCTACTAAAAGAATGAAATTATGCAAAACAGTAATAAATCTTCTGATAAAAAAAGAATAGTTGTAGATTCTCCTAAGAGATTTGAAAAGCTTTCTATAGAATCTTAGCCTATTATAATATCTCCAAGTATGTATTCTAAGAATGAGTTAAAATCTTCAAAAGTATCTATGTCTCCTTTAACAGCAAGAAATCATAAGAGTAAAGAGAAAATAATAAATTTAAATTAAGTAGAATTATCCACAAATTCTAATTTTTCTTTAGATTAAAAGTAGGACCAACAAAATTTACTTTCATAAGATTCTTAAAAATCCTAGTATCCTATTATATTTAATTAGATTATAAATAAACGGGTATCCCCTAAATAAGATTCTTTCTAAAATGAAACTACTGACCAGTTATCTTTTGGGTAGTATCTTAATGAGTATAGAAATAGAGCAACAAGTACAGAATTTTCCATATCGTCTCCTAGCTCTTAACTTTTTATGACCCATAGAGTATTAAATGAATAAAATGATAAATACTAAAATTCTCATTAAAAATAAACAACTTTATCCTCCTCTCCAACTAATAAAAATACAAAAAAAACTATTCTAAGAGCAAATGAATACTAAATTTCGGATGAAGCCTACTTTACAAACATATCTAAGGAAGAACCTCAAAATGAATAATTTAAGGTTATGCTATAGTCTAGTGCAGATTTTCTTTTAAAAAAGTAAAAAGGATATAAAGAAACGTTAAGAAATTACTATAATTTGCATAAATAACTAAATAAAAATAATAAATATCCTAGCTATGTAAAAGCAGAATAATAAAAGTTGCTACCTCTTTAAATCAATTAATGTATAACTCCTAAGTAAGGGTCTTTCGAATAAGCTTGTAAAATAGCTTAACAAAATAGAATATAAATTTCTTTACTCAATAAACCAAAAAATGCTAATAATAAATCATCATCAGTAGATTCATTCATTAACTAACCTTCTTCATAATTTTAAAATATTTAATTAAATTAATCTAAGCTAAAAGTAAAGAAAGACCCAACAAACAATTAAAATGTTAATATTGATAGTAAGAGTTAATTCATAGAAAGCAGCTACCCTTTAAGAATTACAAAACTCAATTTTAATAGAGATGAGGGGAAGTTACCTGAGCAACAACTTAAATGATCTAAAAATAGTAAATCAATTAAAAAATAAAGATTTTCTAAAGTACTAACTAACTAAAATAAGCAATCATTGCGAAATTAATTTTTTAACAACTATATCAAATTTAAAAATGATTGAATAATCTTTTAGGTTTTAAAAAAATAACAAATTTTGAATCTTGAAATATTTTACTAACCTTTTCTAATATATATAAATAATAAATTAAGTGGTTTTTGTATAGTAAATAATATAATATAATTAAATTAAGAGTTTCTATTTTACAATTTAGTATCTATCTATCTATCTTTCTAATAATTATTCATTTTCATTTTCATCAAAAAGAAGAAGATTTATCTGCAAGCAACTAAACTACTATCTTTAATTTAAATATATTTATAAAGGCTTTTGAAAGTAATAATATTTAAAATAATATATTTATTTAAAAATTTAAAATAGAATTAATAATTAAGTTGTTAAAAATATAAAAATTAAATAGATTTATAGTGAATTACTTTTAATAAGAATTGTAAATTTATCACGTTTTTTAAGGAAGGATTAGCAAAGTATTCAAGGTCTACTTGATCTGATAGTATTTTTTATTTGTATTGAAGGTATCCATCCATCAATAATTTTTGACATATGCTCAAATGAAAGATTTAATTAAAAAATAATTTATATTAAAAGATTCAAAAGGACAGATAAATAGATAGATTCTTTGTATTTAATATTTTTAATGTTAATTAAGTAGATGAATTCATAGAGCTGCTATTTAATGAGTAATATTAACAGCTTAGTTCATTCTTTTCTTTTGTTCGTGAATAGTTTTTTCTTTGAAGAATGTCTCTCTGATGTTGCGAGAGACTGATGATAATATCAAGACAATTAAGATAACACTTTGTTCTGACTAAATACATCCAAAAAATAATGACATTCATTATTCATTTCTTTAAGCTTTTGTTTTGAAAACAGTCTTATTTTTAAAAATATATAGTTAAAGAATAAAACCAGGCAGCAGAATTTTAAAAGGAAAAAGGAAAGAAAGAATCTCCACATATAGTATTAATAAAATAAAAAAGAATATCAAAAGAAGAAAGAAAATAGAAAGCATAATATAATAAAGTAGAATAAGATAAAATGGCTCCTAGTCCAACTGATAATGATTAAAAATCTACAGAGGAATAAAAGAAGCATATTCCTTTAGATGAAGGTGATATTTCTTTATTAAAGGTATATGGTATGGGTCCTTATGCCGAATCCATTAAATCAACTGAAGATGAAAATAAGAATTTAGTCACAAAGATCAACAAACTTTGCGGTATTAAGGAAAGTGACACTGGTCTCTCCCTCCCTTCTCAATGGGATTTAAAGGGTGATGAAATTAGATTATCATAATAGCATTCCTTATAAGTTGCTCGTTGCAATAAAATTATTCCTGGTGATCAACCCACTGAAAATAAGTACATGATTAGCATTAAACAAATGGCAAAATTCGTAGTAGGTCTTGGTGATAAATTAGCTCCTACTGATATTGATGAAGGTATGAGAGTTGGTGTTGAAAAGTAAAAGTATTCTATTTAACTCCCTCTTCCTCCTAAAATTGATCCTTCTGTCACAATGATGACTGTTGAAGAAAAACCTGATGTCACCTATTAAGATATTGGTGGTGCTACTGAATAACTTGATCGTCTTAAGGTAATAATAAATCTAAAATAGAAAAAAATTAAAAACTAAATAAAGAAAAACTCAAATACTTTGAATCATCAATATGAATATGACATTTGTATAGATTAAAATTCATAATAGCTAAATATAATTATTAGAATTATACATTACAAGCATGATGAAATCAAATTATGATAGATTTTTCACAATTGTATCAATAAAAGCAGAAAAAGTTGTAAAAAATTAAGATAGAAAAGCAAAGAATTTTAGCAGATAATTAGAGAGATTAATTATTGGCAATTTATTTTTAAAATAATCTGAATTTATTTATTGTATATTAAGCAAAATCCATTTTAAAATTTAGGAAGTTGTTGAAATGCCTTTACTTCAACCTGAAAAGTTCATTGAATTAGGTATTGACCCTCCTAAGGGTGTTTTGTTGTTTGGTCCTCCTGGTACTGGTAAGACTTTGACTGCAAGAGCTGTTGCTAACAGAACAGATGCCTGTTTTATTCGTGTTATCGGTTCTGAACTTGTTCAAAGATATGTTGGTGAAGGTGCAAGAATGGTCAGAGAAATCTTCTAATTAGCTAGAACTAAAAAGGCATGTATTATCTTCTTCGATGAAATCGATGCTATGTAAAGATTTAAAACATTTTATTAATTAATTATAAATTATAATCAATCATTCCAACATTTTGAGAATTAAATATTAAGAATGAATTTTATATAAAATTATAGTGGTGGTGCTAGACATGATGATGGTGCTGGTAGTGATAATGAAGTACAACGTACTATGCTTGAAATTGTTAACTAATTGGATGGTTTCGAAAGCAGAGGTAATATTAAGGTATTGATGGCTACCAATAGACCTGATACTTTGGATCCAGCTTTGATGAGACCTGGTAGATTGGATAGAAAGGTTGAATTCGGTCTTCCCGATTTAGAAGGTAGAACTCAAATTTTCAAAATTAATGCTAGATAAATGAGTATGGAAAAGAATATTCGTTATGAATTATTGGCTAGACTCTGCCCCAACACCACTGGTGCTGATCTCAGATCAGTTTGCACTGAAGCTGGTATGTTTGCTATCAGAGCTAGAAGAAAAGCTATCTCTGAAAAGGATTTACTTGAAGCCATTGAAAAGGTTATTAAGGGATACTCTAAATTCTCTGCAACTGGCAAGTACATGGTTTACAACTGATCAATTAAATAATAATATAATATTTATCAAATTTTAAATTTCTATAGCAAATCTTTTTATTTTCGCCTGCATTTATAATCCACAATTAGCTATTAGTATTCCCTTTAATCCTTTTTGGTATCCTCATTCCAATAATTAAAGATTGAAACTATTTTGTTAATAATTAGTAAAAAATATAAAATTTACCTGTTATGTCTAATTTATATCATTGTTTTGTGATTAAAAGTGCTGATTTTCTATCAATAAGTTTATTATTTTTTTTAAGTAAATATGTAAACTATTAATTATTCGTTATCTAGAATTATTTATAAACTACTCTGACTAATTAAGAGTTAGATATTTAATTTAAAATCAAATAATATAATATCCATAAATAGTTAGGCTCTAGTGACTATTTAAAAATCAAACTAAAATTTTTCAAAAAATAGAAGAATTTAACAGTAAAACATCTGATAATATTAAAAAAATAATAATAATAGAAATAATAGGGAGGGAGGTATTTAGTTATTTGATTTCATTAATTTTTAATAATTAAAAAAAATAATTAATCACAAGGTATGTTTACAAATAAAAAAATATAATAGAAAGGTTATCTAACTAACTAACAAATGTCTATTTATTAAACCAAAAATAAATTAGAATATGGGATTTCTAAAGTATATTTGTTAAATTAAGTTATTTTATGCTTATTCTAAATAACAAAGTGTAAAATTATGAGAAAATTGATAAATTTTACAATTAAAAAGTCATATTACAATAAGAAACTATTGTTTGTTTTATTTAAATGATGAACCAATCAATCAATCAATCTAAATCAATAAAAAAATAAGTTTGTTTATTTAAAAAATAAAATAATAAGCAATAGATAACCATTTAAAGAGTAGAATTATAATTTTTATCTCCTAAGAATTAAAATATAAAAAAAATTTACAAAAGACTATATGATAAGAACAGACTCTTCTCATATGTTACGCTCAAGAGTATTAGAATTCTTGAACTAGCCTCATTAGGTAAGAAAGAAAAGCATATTCAGTGTAAACTAATAGCTTACTGATTAACAAAAGATGATCATTCTTAAAAAAATAACTAGTGAGAGTGATAAATACTAATTCGATCTCACTTATAGCTTAAAAAATTACTAAAAAGCATCATTCTTACCTACTCATCAATCTGAATCCAATCTAACACTTGCAAAAGAAGAAGAAAAGCATAAAGAACCAGAACATGTTTCAATATAAGTTTCTAGTAGAGATTTAATGATGAATTAATAATTATTAACTCCTTAAAATAATGAAGCAAATCCTTTTAAAAAACAAGTACCCACTTACAAAAGTATTATGAATCCTAAATAAAATAAATAAAAATTATACCTTACATTCAATTAAAATGATTTTTCCATTTAAAGAGATTAAAAAATCTTTGATAAATACTCATTTTCTAATAGAAATAACGTTTAAAAGGAAAAAGAGTAAAAGGATGTCATTGATAGTGTGAAAGAATATGATAAGGGAGATGTAGGAAAATAATAGGATTAACCCTCTATTTCTTAAGATCATAAAAACTCAAATTCACCATTAATTCTTTCTAAATAATATAAAGATCTATTTAGGAAGACTTCTTTATAAAGTAAAAATAGTTTAAAAAATAATTCAGTAGAAGTAGGTTCTACTAACTCTAAAAGAAGGAATAAATAATAATCAAACTAAGTTCTTTATAATTCTATTAAATACCAGCCAATCATTCATGAGAAATTAAAAGATCCATTTTCAGACGATATTAATGAAGTATCTGCTTTAAGAAAACGAAACAACCATGACATACTATCTACTAAGGTATCACTTGCAACTCCGCCATCTCAACTACATACTTTGGTGAAGAGGAATAACAAATATTTTTTTGAAAAATCTCCTCAATACAAAAAGTATTTTTCTATTGCACCTTCGAGGAACTCATACCTTAGATAAGTAGGGTATGACTAGAAAAGCAACGATATGCTCATTCATAATTAATTTTACGATTCAAATAATTAGGATTCTAAAGAATATGATGAAAACAGTGACTAAAACTCAAAAGAACTCGAAGATAGTATAGAAAATAAAACATTCTCTAAAGATGAATTCTCCCATAAATATTTTAAATAAGGAAGTTATTAAAGACCTAGCTAAAGCCTTTCAACCCAAAGTAATTAAACATATGATTAAAATTCAACTGAGAAATTTGCTAACCAAACAATCTAATCAATATTTAAAACTTAATAAGCAACCAAAAAACTGATATAAAATGAATATTATAATAATGATTCTACTTCCTTTTAATTAATATCAGATCAAAATAGTTTGATAAAATAATAAAATGCAAGATAAGAATATGAAATCTTAAACACCCAAGATACAACTAATGAGAGTAATTATGATGAAATAATTAATGATTAAAATAGCAACTCAATAACAACAGGTAAATAGGTTATATTCAGTAATAAGTTAATTCCAAATTTTGTCCCATTAAATCCTGAAGTTTAATTAAGAGCAAATTTTAATTTAAATAGTTCAAAAATGCTCTCTCCTTAATAAGAGAAATAGTAAAATAGTTTAAGGGAATAATAGGAATAATAAAAAGTGGAAAAATACTAAGAAAGCAATTAGAAAAAATATAGTGTTGAGATAAGAAATTTAGGTGATTTTAAACACATAGAAGAGAAAAATAAAGTTTCCTATGAAAAATTTATTTTTAAAATTGGAGAATATGAAAAGAACATTTAGAACTTATTAATAAATGAGTAATAAGACACCCCTAAGATAAAAGAGAAAAAGAATTCTCTCCCAAAATTAAAAATTATTAATTCCAATAAATAATCTTTTGAAAATCCTCCTCCTGGTTATTATAATTTAAATAGTAGCACCTTCTAAACAAATAGAGGTTACTCCTTCACAACAGCAAAGAAGGTATCCTCAATCGAAAATAAACCTTAATACATAGATAAATTTACTCCAATAAATGAGAAGCAAATAACTTTACCTCCTTAAGAAGAAACTGCTGAAAAATACTTTTACAAACTAATGAATGAAGTTAAAAGATAAGTTGATAAAGAAACAAGATAAATCGGTTAAGTTTAATTAAAGGTAGACTCTATTTAGGATCTTAATTTTATAGAATAAACAGCTATTGATAGATATTAAACTGATTTAATAGCTAAGATGATTTAATGCAAAAGACATATTAATAATCTTAAATAACACCTTAGAAGGGAAGATCCTTTCTTTAAGAATAATTGATCTAAATATTTACTAATTTTAAGTAGTATAAATCCATATTTTGAAAATAAACATTAATAAAATCGGGTATTAATTATTTGGGTTTTATAATTTATTTTGATGTAAATAAAAATAAGAATGAAAATTAAATAATATTTATTTTTAAATATAATTGAAACATACATACATTCATTTATTTATTATAAAATTTTAATTTACTTTTTTTTTATTTTAATTCAAAAATTTTAAAAATATAATTGAATTAAATGTTATGTTTCAAGTAAAAAAATTAATTCTATTTATTCCTCATAATAATACTATGAAATTCAAAACTCTTTTTTAAATTCTTAGAGATTTCAAAATTTAAGTAACCAAATACCTGATCTAAACTATTAAATTTTAAATCAAATTTTTTAAGCCAACAAGAAAATTTTTAATATACCATTAATTTAACTTTATATAAACTTATCTTTACATAAAAGATATCTGAATATCTTTTACTAAGATTTATTATTAATATTAAAATATTTAGTTATCAATTCTAAAAAAACAATTTAAACATACTAAAATTTTTAATTACTTTTTAAAGTTGACTAGATTGTCTGATCTTTCTAAAAGTAAAATTTAAATATTTTACTTTCAACTATAAATTTCTAAACAAACTAATCTAGGTATGAGCTTAGAAATTAATCGATAGAATTTATTAGTAAATGCTTTAGCAATTGTAGTATTTTCAACAGTAAATTTTAATACTTTGAGATTTTTCATTTTGCATAATTCTTTAATAACTCCCTCATATTCTAAGAATTGAATAGTTTAATTTTCTATGAGTAAAATATTAAGACTAAATATTTAATTTGATTAATTAATATATTAAATAGATTCTAGGAATTGATTATTGATAGACTAGTTATAGTTTAGTTGAAAATTAAAATCTCTAATTTAAGGCATTTTTGAAATACCCTTAAAAATGTCTACAATACATTCATTTAATTCAGTAGAATTATAAAAATTTAGTTCAATATTTTTAGTACTCAAATTAGGTAATTAAAGAGCAAGTTCTTCAAGTGTTTCTTAATTTATTGGAAAATTGTTTTCAAATATGAAAGCAATATTATAATTGGTAGGTAAATTTACAAATCCTTAAAGTAAGAGCTAAATATCAATTGGTAATAATTGTCTATCGTTTACTATTAAAGTTAAAATTAAGTCTAATTAATCAGATTAGTAGTAAAACATATAGGAATATCTTTCTTCATATTCATTTAAAATCAATTTACATAATTCCTCTTTATTTGAATTTAAAAGTTAATCTACTAAAAAAGGAGGTAGTTATAAATGTTATGTAGCAGCCAATTAAATTGAAACAGTTCTTAGATAACCTAAAGTTTAGATAGAAAGTGAAAATTAGTGCATAATATCAGCTGTAAGACCATTTTTTTAATCAATATTTATATTTAAAATACTTAGATTCCGCAATTAAGATAAACTCTTTGCTATTTCAACTCCTCCTTCATTAGAAATTTAACTATCTAACCCAATTCTTAAATCTAAATTTTAGAGATTTATTAAACTCCTTATTCCTTTTCCTAAAGAGATTCCTGCTTATTACCCTAAAATAAAATAATCACTAAAATTGAGATTAAGGGTTGTAAGTTTTATAATATATTTAAAACAATTAGAAATAGATTATACTCCAACTTCTAAGTTAATTTTATCTAATATACTTAAGTTTATACTTAAATTTAGATTTAAAACTCTTATCTCTTATAAGCTAGAAAGACTTTCTCCTAATTTAATTAAAGATTCATTACTGATTGTATCCTTTTATGATAATTAAAGACTTAAATTTTATAGATTTTTGAGATACTAAAATGACTCCATAATAGAGTTAACGCCTTCATAATCTATCTAAATATTTTCTGATGCATGTAAGGTAAATTCAGCTAGCTATTTTTAATTTACCAAGCCTTTAGCTAACTCTAATACACTCACTTTTTTCAGATTACTCTTAGAGAAGAAATTTAAATGTAAAAAGTGTATATTCCTTATCTGTTAAAGAGATAAACCAAGTTCTTTAATCTCTTTATTTCTTAATTTATGCTTTTAAAAAGAAGAAACATAGAAATAATTTAAAAATTTTAGATATCTTATATTCCTCAAGGCATCGATTAATATTTATTTTTATTGATTGTCTGGTAAGGATAAAAATAAAGTTAAACTAGTCAAAAATTTTGGAAAATTCTCTTATTATTATTAGAATTAATTGATTAAAGTAGGAGCTTTTGCTTAAATTAGCTATCCTTATTATGAATTAAAAAAGATGCTTGCCTATCTTAAATTGCTTAGTTATTATATTGAATCAATTATTTATAAAAAACATTCATATTTATCTTAGAATTAAATCAATATGTTTTTTACTCTCTTTAATGATTAGATTCCTTCAAAAAATAATTCTAATCCCTCTTCGCTTTTTTATCCCTACACTTTACCCAGGGCTAAAGATAAGATAAGTAAATTAGGAGAATTTAAAAAGAAGTTTCTAAGAGCTATTAAACCATCATAAGTTAATTTTAATGAAGGTCCTATATCCACTTTTAAATTAGTTATAGTTTTAATATTTTTAAGACTATTAAATAATATCTTATAATAATCGCTATCAAACTTAGTTTTAGCAATCTTAAATTATAAATTCTATAAACTTTTTATAGAACCAAAAATATCCATTTCTTAATCAATTTATTAAGAATCATCGAAATAGAATACTGAAAATTTAATTGTTTAGAGATCCATACTTTATAAGCCTTACATGATGTTATATAAGTGGGTTAGTTTATAAGGAGTTTCAGATTTTGTATTAAAAGAAAAGATTTTTAAATTCTTCAATTATACCAAACAATCTCCAAAATGTTTTGAAGAGTCTGTTGTTAATCTAAATTCTATGTCTAATCTGAGATTTTATAAGTTATTTAATTGAGATAAGGCTTTAAAGAAAGTTTTTTAACCTTATATACTTATATCTGTAAGTCCACTTAGATTAAATTTAAGTTCAATCAAATCTTACAGTTAACTCAATGCTAAAGAGAAACTGCTTAATACTTCATCCTTTATATCTACAAATCCTGATTTAACATTTAAATGAGTTAATTTATTTAAGTGCTAAATACTTTCTGAAAACTATTATAAATCTCTATTGGTAGGCTTTTAAGAAAATTAATAAGTTAGTTGTTCTAAATTTGATAATTTAGATATTGCTTGATATATATTTCCTAAATTTAGCTAGAAAGAAACCCTATGCAAATTTAAATTTAGGTTTTTCAATTCTTTAAGAATTTCTATGCTTTTCCCTAGCAGATTAATTTCTTCTTACTTTATAAAAAATTATTCATTAAAATTAAAATATAGAATTTATAAGTTTTTTAAAAATCTGATTTGCTCAAATAGATAATCACTGTCACATTTGATCACCCATGATTAACAATCCAAATTAAAAGAAGTAAGTTGAGTCATGTTTTGCAAACAAGCAGCTATTTATTTTATAAATTAATCCTTATAAGAAGTGGAATCGTATAATTTTATGTTTAGAGAGTTTAGTCTATTAAATTTACTTAATACCTATCCTACAATCAGGGCATCATCTGAGTTTATCATATTAAAATTTTCAAAGTCTAACGTTATATTCTTGAGCTTAACAGAGTTTGATAGAGATTTAATTACCATAAGGTGGTATTGTTATTAAGAAGGGCTAATTAATCCTTATAGAGAGATCTCCTCTAATTCAATTAAATTTTCTAAACAATTTGTTAAAGATTCAATATCTTATTATTGTAAAATTAAAAGCTACTAGGATTAAAAAGCAAATTTTTTTAATTTAACTAATTTGCCAATAGAATTAGATATCTAATCAATTCTAATATCATAGTTATTATTAAATATTATTTCTAATTATATAAGATTGGTTAAGAGTTATAATGTGTTGCTAAAAACTTCAACTCCTGACTATTTTACACTTGAAAAATCTAAATTTAAGCTCAAGTCTTAAAGGCTGGTGATGTGGCTTAGACCTTCACTAAATGTTTCTAATATAGAATTCGATAATTAATTGAATTATTACATTTGAAGGGATAGTTTTTTAAGATTTGGGAGGCATTTAATACAATCATTAATGTGATTAATTGATTACAAATCTAAAATGTTTTAATCTTAAAAACATAATCTAAGATTAAGTATCTGATCTATCTGTGTTATAGATCTTGTTAGATTTAAAATTCCATCTTTGTTTACATTACACTACTATTCAAACTCAAAAGACAGAGTCTTTATTGTCTTCAGTCTTGACAAACCCTTTTCAAGAAATTCCATATTTTCAAGTATACAACTTTATGTAATAATTATAGAAAGGTCTACTATGGTGTTAAGGCTTTAAATCTAGATGGATATACAATTTAAGATATATTCTTAATTATAAGCAAATAAATCTAAAGTAATCTGTAGCTTTAAAGCATTTTATTGTAACTAAAAGTAGCTTTCTATTTATTCTTAGTTAGAATTTGACATTATTATTATTTAGCCGCTTTTCATTAAGGTTATATTTTAATTAAATATGTTCTTTCTTTTATTTTTAAAATAAAAATCAAACCCAATAATCTATATTTTAATTGAAACAATTAAATTCTTATTCCAATTTTAAATATAATAATTGAGACAACAAAAGGAAAAATAAAGGCTATAAATAAGGATTTAATTTATTTTAAAAATACATGCATTTGAATTTATTTATCTGAAAATTAAAATCAACATTTTTCTAGAGAAAATTTCAGTAAAAGAAAGCTAAATCATAAAAGTAAAATTGAATATTTATTATATCTTTGGAAACTTACTAAGTTACAAATCATAAAATTACAATAATTATATGTAATTGATGAAACTAATATTAATCAATATTTATCTGTAATATCATTCCTGATTGTTAAATTCTTAACAAGAAATGTTTAATTCAACCAATCTTGGTAGCTCTTTTAAAATTAATTTAAAAAGCGATCTTTCATTATTATTATTATCAAATACTAAACCCTCAACTTAGAATTATAATTATTTAAGATTTTTTATCTGGCAAACTTATTTTATCAAATTTTAAAAATCAGAAAAAGAAATATCTGTACTTTATCTCAATTCAAAATTAAATTTTAGAACAGTATTGGATTTATTAATTTGCTATAATGATTCCAGTGCTATTTTGCTATTTAAATCATTTTAGTCTAGGATTATTTATAAATCAATTAAATTCTTTATCTGAGATATATTCTTAAAAAGATCAACAATTACATCATTTAAATGTCTAGACTAATCAATATTAAGGATGAGGCTTTTTGTATTTATTTGAGATATCTGTTAAGAGAACATTTCAAATGTAGGTTAATGAAAATTTATAGAGCTCAGTACAAACTGAATTTTATAATTTTTAGGTAAACTTATTGCTATTTAAGTGAAATATTTAATATCATTAGGTATTGGATCTTCATCTAATTGAAGATTTAAAACTATTTCAGATGTCTAAGATTTGAGTTAAAAAGTAAAATTTGTTTCTAATACAGAGTTACTAAAAGTAAATAAGCAAACTGGACTTCCTTCTAAACTTAAAAATGATCCTTTTATAATTGGAGATTAAGTAAGATGTTCAGCAGCTGATAATGTAATTTGTGTATACATTAAATTGTTTAGGTTATTAATTGATTAAATAAATTCATGCATTAAATCAGCATGTAAACCATTATTTATCTCTATATTTAAAGTTAATTAATAAAGATTTTCCATTTGAGTTAAACTTTTAGCTAATTCTAATCCTCCTTCATTAGAAAAATTTCCAAGCCGACCGATTAGTAATTCTATATTTTATAATTTTGTTAAATTAGATAACCCTTTTCCAAAAGCAATACCTCCCTTTTATCCTATATTCATACTTATTTTTAATTTTATAATTAAATGTTATAGTTTGTTTATGAATTGAAATGAATTTCCAATTTAGATTATCCCTTCTTCAATATTTATTAGATTATTAGCATCAGTAAAGTCAATACATAAATCTAACAAATCTGGAAGATAAGATAGGCTTTAACCTATTAACTTGAAGCATTCTTCCGATAAGCAACCACAACTAGAAACTAAAATGCTTAAAATCTAAAGATGTTTCAAGTATCGAATTGCTTAAACTATAGAACAAAAACCAACAGGGTCTATTTTACAATATTAAATGGTAATGTACAAACTTGTAATTAATTATTAATTCTTAATTCCCTTAGCTAATTCAGTTAGAGATTCTTCCCTGAGATTGCAATATGAGGAGAAATTAAGTACTATTGTGTCTATTTACTCAATTTATTAAAGAGATTATCCAAGAGCTACTACTTCTTTATTACTAATTTTATGCTAAGAGCAAACTGAAAGATATAAATAATTTAAATATTTTAAATATCTTATGTTCTAAAAAGCATTAATAAAATTCTATTTATATAATTTATTTGGTAACATTAAATACATGGAAAGTTATGTCAAATATTTAGGATAAGTATTTATCTCTACTATTTCTTTCTAAGCAGATTTTTTTATAGTTTTGCCGAATTGTAATTAATATGATGACATATGAATACTTAGTTATCTTAAATTCTTTAAATGACAAAATAAATCAACCATTTAGGCAGCCTCACCATTTTAATTTCGTAATTATAAATTCAATAACCTAAGATTCTTCTAAGTTTGTATGCTCTTATAAAATACTGTAAAGCATTAATCAATATTATGGTTTTCTAATACGTCTCCTATATTTAAATCCACATATAATAAACTGTGCTGTTTGAAGAAGAAATTACTCATAGCCTAGAACCCTTTATAAGTAATTAGAGATTAATTAAGACTAATATTAATTTTTGTAAGATTTGTTAAATTCATCATACTATTATAAAAAATTTCATAATAATCATTATAACGTTAATCATCTTATACGTTTATTGATAAACTTTCGAGATTTTTTATTAAGCTAAATGCATCGAAAAAGTATCGGTGATCACTGTTTTACTAGTCATCTAGTTTATATAGAATTAAAGATATTGACTTTAGTCTATCACTTTATAAACCTAATATTATGTTATAGATATCAATTAATTTACAAGATCCGTATAGGAGTAAATCAAAATTTTTTAAATACTTCAATGATTTCAAACTATCTCCAAATTACTTACCCGACTACTCTTAAAAGATTATTTATAAGTTTAAATTTAAATATTCTAAATCTTTTAAAGCTGATAAAGATTAATAAAATTAATTTTATTCCTCCTCAATAATAATATTATACAGATAAATCTATAAATCGATTAATTTTGTGAGCTGTCTTAGAGAATAAGATAATTTTAATAACCATTCATCGCCTTTTTATTCAACTAAAGAACTAAATGAGAGATTTAAATATGTTAAGTTTTGCAAATTCTTTAAAGAATCTGCAAATTGAAACAAATCTTAAACTTTTATATCATCTGGTTTATTCAAATTTAGAGATTCTAAATTAACCAAATATTGCAAAGAGTAAAATAAATTTTCTAAATTTAAATTAGATTAACAATCATTTAAGAAGATTTCCAAAACCTTCAATTTTGCAATTTACTACAAGCTCTATCCTAAGGCTAGTAGCTCTTCTTATCTGAGATTTGATTTTAACGAAAGATCAATACTGAGAGTTTCTAATTCTTATAAATGTCTAATTTATTGAAAGAATTATGTGCATTCATCTGAAGAAAGAGTTCTATCACATTTAAAATAAAATGTTTAAAGCTATTTATAGTTAGGTAATAATTCTAATAATTAAAAGATACACTAATTTTCAGATAAAAAGCATTCTTCTAAATCCAAATTTAAATAATTTAGGAGTTTAAATTTTTATAATACTCCCCTAAAAAGGATAATATCTTATTGACTAATTGAGTTAAAATTTTTAACATTTAATTCAAGAGATTTTAAATTTATTGCATTTTAAAGAGATTTTAAAATTAAATAATAATATTATTGATATTCTTATTAATTATAGTCAATTAACCCTTCAATAGAAAACTCTTCTAAGTTTTCAAAATTTTATAAGCAATTTTATAAAGATTCGATTTCACTTAATTTTAATTTTTAAGGCTATGAAGATTTGAAAATAAACTTTTTTATTTATTTCTATATATTGAGTGCTTAGAATATCTAATCAATACCAACAAGCGAGTCTCTATAGCAATTAAATATTATTTGTAAATAGACTAAATTATTAAGATTTTACAATACTTAGCTAAATAAGTATATTCCTTATTAATTTATACTAGAGAAATCTAAATCTACAGTTAAATCTGATATATTTGCTTGACTTTTTATACCTTCCATCAATGCATCGAATGCATCGCTAGAGAAGTTATTATATATTTCAATTTAGATATATAATTTTTGTAGATTAGAAAGGCATTTAAGACTATTATTAAAGTGGTTGATAACATTTTTATTTATGTAGTTATATTTTTAAATACAAATCTAAAGATCAGTCAACAATGATAAAGGCTAAAGCCCTTTAGCCATAGATATTAATCCTTTTTCTCCTACATAACAATTCATTTCGAATTTAATCGATAATCGTTTAAGTTTATTTAATTTAGAAATACCATTCATTAGAATGTTAATATTATCTAAAATACAACTTTCATTAAAGATGATTGATAATTCTTCAATACAATCAACTAAAAAGAGTTGTTCTGACAAACAATTCACTATATTAACTTCATCAATAGCAGAAATTTCTAAAGAAAGATCTATTCTTGTGGCATTTTTGTATTGAATAAAGTCAATTTCTATCTATTAAGGTGAGGAGTTTGAAGTTATTTCTACTAAGTTACTATTCTTCATTAATTATTTTTTTGATAACAAAATTTAAGAAATTCTTTGCTTAATAAATTTCATCAAAAATATGATTATCAATAATAATGATAATAAATAAAATAAAGTTGAATATTTTGAAAAATGATTGTAAATAACTTTATTATATTTTTTCCGTTTTTCAAATAATCACTAAGAAAAAAGTAATCAGGAATATTGAAAATATATTATTTTTTATTATTTTAAATAAGTAAAAGTATTTAATTTATTAATTAAAATATCTTTATATTGTTGTTGTTATTTTAGATTTATTTTAATTAAATAAAAATAATTATAAAATCAATTGAGATGTATTTAAAAAATGAGTGTTTAAAATAAAGTGAGGATAAAATTTAACATATAATTGCATTATAATAGCAAATTTTTATCATATTAAATTAATAAAGTTAAATTCAATCTAATATTTTGAAATTAGCTAATCTAGGTAGTTCTTTTGAGACCAATCTTAAAAGGTTATTTAACCTGTAACCAGGTATCATAGACTGATCAACAGTTAATTTCAGCTTCCTAATGGTCTTAATTTTGCATATTTCTTTAATTATATCTTGAAATTAGGATAAACTAATTTGAGTATCTTATCTTAAGTTAAAATTAAGGCTTAAAATATTATTATTTTTATTAATATTTTAAAAAGATTCAATCATCTCAGAGAATCCTAAATCATTATAATAAAAAGTCAAAGATAAATCTCTCAAATTTTACATTTAAGAGATACCCTTAAAAAAATCAATTATAGTTGATTTTATCTAAGAAAGAGTATCAATACTAAATTCTATTTATTTTGCTTTAAACATAGGAATTTATTAACATAAAACTCTAATTGTAGATTCATCAAGTTAAAGATTTTAAATTTATAATTCAATTTTATAATTGAGAGGTAAATGAGTAATTATTCTAGTTAAATAAAGCACATCATTTTAATTTAGATTATCTTTAATATTTAAGCCTAACACAATATTAATTTTGTCTGAATAATGAGTAAATGTGCATGAACAATAACCATAATAATTATTACAGTTGATATTACATATTTCATCCTTTTAAGAGTTCATAAGCTACTTTATTTCAAAGGGATCTCTCATCAGATGATCATTTGTTGAAAATGTAATTTAGATATTTGTTAAAGAGCTAAGATTTTGAATGGACTAAGAAAATTCATTCATGACATCAGAATTTAAATTATTATTTTCTTCTATTTATATGGAAATACTCTAAAGGTATGCTAATTGAGAAAAACTTTTTGCTAACTCTTCACAACCCTCATTTGAGAATTATCCTTCCTATCCGATTTCTAGATAAAAATTCTATAATTTTTTTAAGTGCTTTGTTCCTTTTCCTATTGAAACCCCTCCTTTCTTACCAACGATGATTGTATTTCCTATAACTCTTAATTGGAGACTTAATAATTTTGATAAATATTCAAAAGAATTTCCTAATGATTCAAACCCATTCTCAAAGTTATTCTAATCAGATTATTTTTATATTTCTATTATCAGTATTTATAAATTTTAAAGATGAGAAAGACTCTTACCTAAAACAATTAGTGAATCATCAGATAAGCAATCATTATAAATTGTTATGGTTAATTGTTAAATCTTTTTAAGTTAACCAATTGCTTCAATTAATTAGCAAAATCCTTGTGAATCTAATTTATTTTCATTAAAAATTGTCAAGTTCAATTCCCTTAATTACTTTTAATGCTCAATTCCTTATGCCAATTAAATAAGGGGTTAAATTTTCATATTACCTTTAGATCCAAAATATAATCTCAAGTTATCTAAACTATTAATTGATTGCAAAGATTAGCCTATTTAGTTTATTTCTTTACCTCCTAATTTATATTCTCCAGCTGTTAAAAGTGAAAAATTTTATAGGTATTTGAAATTTCTTATGCCTTAAAAAACTGCTAGAAATCTCTCTCTATAATAGCTATTTGATTGAGATATATTTAAATTTAGATAAGTAAGATATTTAGGATAGCTATTTATCTAACAATTAAAATTTTATATATTCTCAGAAATCTCAATGATATCTTAATTATTAGTATAATAGGACTAATAATAGAGATTAAACTATCTTAAATTATTAAGATTTAAAAATGAATTTATTATTTAATTCTTTTACAAACTTTCAGTATTCAAATTTATCTATAATTACTTTATATTTCTCAGATTTTAAATTCCTAAATATAATAATTCAAAGCATTCTTTTATACTTTCTTTTTCCACTATTTCTCCTATCATAAAATAAACATCAAGTAAATTGAGTGATTGTGTAAAAAATTCATTCATAGCTTTGAAACCTTTGTATGTTATCTTAGCCTATAGGGGAAGATTTATATTTAAATTTGTTATGGTCTATATTCTTTAGAGGCTTTTAAAGATTATTTCATAGTAATCATTATTACTTGTAAATGTTGAAACACTAAAATTTAACTCCTTTAAATTTTTAATAAATTTAAAAATATCAATAAAGTATTCTTTATCTAACTAATTTTAATCATTTAAATTTTATAAACCCATTTATAAAAAAATTAATTCTTCACTTTGTAGACCTTTATTTATATTGTAGAGATCGATTAGTTGACAATCATTTTGTAGATTCAAACTTAAACTCTTTAATTATCTCATCTCTAACAAAGCATTTCCAAATTATTCAGACGATTAATTTGTAAAATCTATAAACCAATTCAAAGAAAAGTTTTAAATTTTATTCAAATGCGATAGAGACTCAAATAATTTTTTTTAACCTTCCTCACTTCTAATAGGTGATTAATAAAATTAAAGTGTAAGATCTTCTAGCTTAATCAGTCTTTTAAGTGACAGTGAAAGATTTATTAAAGTGTTTTCATTTATTTCTGCAATAGAATTCGTAGTAATACTTAATAATTTTAAATTAGTTAAATTTTATAAACTATTTGAAAGTGAATCATATTCTTTTTCAATCATATTTCCTATATAGTATACTTATAATGATTCTAAATTTATTAAATTTCTAAAACATTTAAATAAATTTTCTAAACCTATCTGAATATCGAAGTAGTATAAAGTTATTACTAAATTTTTTAAATTCAGCAACTATTCAATACTTTGTCCAAGAACAAGAATTCCTTACTTGTTAGCTTTTAATCTTGAATCTAAATTTAGAGAAAGAACTTCCAGATTTTTTAAATATCTCAACTACTCAAAGAAATGATAACTCTATTCTAAATTATTAGTAGCTATCTCAATAGATAATGAAGTGAGTAATTTAAAATTACAAAAGCAATTAGATAATTGGCTTACAAATTAATCTTACAATTAATAATTATTTAAAAAAGATAAGTTAAGATTCTACAATTAATTAAGCCTACTAAATACTTATCCAAAAATTGGTATATCTTCTTCATTTATTATGTCACAATTTTCTACGTTTAACTCTAGAAATTTTAGTTTTGTTAAATTTGATAAAGATTTGACTAATAATAAACTTTAATTTTATTGATTTGGTTTTATTAGATCCTTTAAGGCTAGTTCTTCTAAATTTATTAAATTTGGTATACAGTTTGTTAAAGACTAGATATCTTTAGTTTAGAGTTTCTAAGTTGAAGGACATTTTAAAAACAGTTTTTTTAGTTATTATTATTTTGTTAGTGAATCGAATATTTGGTCTATACCAAATAATTCTTCTTATGAATTATCAAAAGATATTTCTAAATTTATCAAATTATTAAAACTGGATAATGATTAGCTTAATAGGGAAATTCCATATTCGTCAGCATTAGTAAAATCTATCTAGAGAGTCAAGTCTGTAATCTAACTTAGACATTGTAGACCTTTACTGAAAGCTTGAAAAGCTTCACTTGAAAATTGACCCTATTAGTCAATCTATAGAAACAATTTTTTTAAATGAGTTAGACCTGCAAGGCTATCATATAAGTGATTAATTGTGTTTTCATTGATGCAGTTAAATTCATTAACGCATAACTTAAAATCTGTTAACTAGTTTAGCTATTAAATCCCTTACGCAATAAGTTTAAATTATTGTTCCTATACACAGCAATTAGATTCAATTATAATTGATAGCTTTTTAAGCATTTTAAGATTGGATATAGCATTTGAAAGAATTTATATATTTTCTAAAATACATTTAGAAGTAATAGTAATTGAGAGATCTTCCAATTGATGAAATAATTTTAATTAATCAGAAATTGTGCTCAATATCTCTATCTCTTACTACATATGAACATCTAAAGAAAGCTATAGTTCTTATAAATTATTATGTTGCTAAAATTATCTTTCAATTTAAGCCTTGTTTGAATTCGATGTTACCAAAAGTTGTTTTGCTATCATTTTGATTATTTATTTTCTTTTAAAAACTAATTTGTAAAATATTAATTTAATTATTATCAATTTAACCAAATATTTGATCTATTACTTTAAATGAATTATCTGATTAGATGATGTAATAAAGCTGAAAGTAAAAACGTATAAAGAAAATTGAATTTTGTATATGCAAACAAGTTTTGTAATTTAATTTAGGAATGAATAAAAATTAGTAAATACAAAAATAATATTGTTTATAATTTATTATAATAAATAGAAACATATTGTAATAAGTTATAAGAAAATAAGAGAACTAGGCCATTATTAATTTTCAAATTTTATTTTCTTCAAATTCAATTTATTTTTAATTTTATTGAATTTATTTTTTAATAATTTTAATTAAAGGTAACCAACCATAATTTTATTTAATTAAATTTAATATTTTAAAAAGAATTAAAATTAAAATTTATTTGCTAATAATTATAATTAATTAGGAGTTTATAAGAATAACTATACATTAACCAAAATTTATAATAGAAATAATCCAAGAAATCTAAATAAAAAGAAAATTATGATTTTTTAAAATTAAAATAAAAAATTAATTTGTGAGAATTAAATTTTAAAAATCTTAACTTATGAAATACGAAATTTCATTATGTGAAATATATTATTTCTCTATGAAAAATAATTAATCATTTCATAATCATAAATTTTATTTAAATTTTATGTAAAATAGAGTAATAGAATGCTAATAGATAAAATAATTTTTTAAATGTAACCGTTAATAAATATTATTTTATGTGTTATCCTTACTATTATCTTCAATTTTTTACTATTGCATTTTTTTAAATATAATTGGTAAATAAATCAAAGTTTAAATTTATTGGTTAAAGTACTGGATAAGTTCCCAACTTTAAAATTTTTTTCTAATTTGCAATTTTAAAGTGAGTTTAATTTGTAAAAGGATTTAAAATAAAAATTGGATAAGATTAATAAAAAAATTAAGAGCAAAATTAATAATTAGTCAAATCAATTTACTAAATATAAAATAAATCTTAATTTAATAATATTTATCAAAATTATCTTTAATAAAATATGTAATTTGTTTCAATCATTATTCAATTTGATATTTTGAGGTATGCTAATCTAGGTAGCTCTTTAGAGATAATTCTATAAAGTGTACTTAAACTATAATCAGGTAACATATACTGATCAACAGAAAATGCTAACTTCTTTAGGCTTTTAATTTAACATATTTCTTTAATTATATCGTAAAATTAGGACAAACTAATATTAGCATCTTATCTTAAGTTAAAATTAAGGCTTAAAATATTTTTATTTTTATTAATATTTTAAAAAGATTCAATCATCTCAGAGAATCCTAAATCATTATAATTAAAATTCAAAGATAAATCTCTCAAATTTTACATTTAAGAAATACCCTTAAAAAGATCAATTATGGTTGATTAAATAGAAGGAAGAGTGTCAAAACAAAATTCTATTAATTTTGCTTTGAAAATAGGAATTTATTAACATAAAACGCTAATTGTTTCTTCTTCAAGTTAAAGATTTTAAATTTATAATTCAATTTTGTAATTAATAGGTAAATGAGTAATTATTCTTGTTAAATAAAGCACATCGTTTTAATTTAGATCGTCTTTAATATTTAAGGTTAAAATTATGCTAATTTACTCTGTAAAATAATTAAGTGTGCATTAGCTACAATAATAATAACTATTACAATTGATATTGCATGTTTCATTTTTTTCTGAGTCCATAAGCTATTCTACTTCGAAAGGATTCTTAGTAAGATGCCCATTTGTCGATAATGTAATTTAAGTATTTGTTAAAGAGCTAAGATTATTAATGGATTATGAAAATTCATTCATTATGTCAGAATTTAAATCATTATTTTCTTATATATATATGGAAATATTCTAAAGTTACGTTAAGAGACATAAATTTTTTGCTAACTCTTAACAACCCTCATTTGAGAATTATCCTTCCTGCCCTATTTCCAAACGGAAAGTTTATAGTTTTTCTAAATGCTTTATCCCTTTTCCTATTGAAACACCTCCTTTCTTACCAACAACAATATTATTTCCTATTATACGTAATTGGAAACTAAATAGTTTTGTTAAATATTTAAAAGAATTTCCTAATGATTCTAACCCTTTTTCAAAATTTAGTTAACCAGAGTATATTTATATATCAATTGATAATTCTAGTAAATATTAAAGTTGAGAAAGGCTCTTACCTAAAATAGCTAGAGAGTCATCAGATATGCAATCATTACTAATTACTAAGTTTAATTGCTATAATTTTTTAAGTTTGCCAATTGCTTCAATTAATTAGCAAAATCCTTATGAGTCTATTTCATTTTCATTTAAAATTGTTAAGCTAAATTTAGTTAATTCTATTTAATTCTCAATTCCTTTTGCCAACTAAATAAGGGGCTATATTTTAATTTTACCTATCGATCCAAAATTTAATGTTAATTAATCAAGGTTATTAATTGATTCTAAAGATTTGCCTAATTTGTTTATTTCTTTACCTCCTAATTTATATTCTCCAGTAATTTAAAGTGAAAAATTTTTTAGATATTTGAAATTTCTTATGCCTTAAAACACTGCTAGGAATCTTTCTCTATATAATCTATTTGATTACCAAATAGTTATATTTAATTCAGTAAGATATTTAGGATAGCTATTTATCTCAAAGTTTTCATTTTTTTTATTTTCAGAAATCTCAATTATATCTTTATTATAAGAATAAAAGGGTTAATAATAGAGGTCAAATTATCTTAAATTGCTAAGATGGTAAAATGAATCAATCATTAGATTTTATTATAAGCTTATAGTATTCAAATTTGTCATTAGTTTTTTTAGATTTTTTAGATTTTAAATACTTAAATATAATTATTCAAAGCATTCCTATGCATTAATTTTTTCCTGTAATTCTCCTATCATAAAATAAACTTCAAGCAAATTTTTTGATTGTGTAAAAAATTCATACATAGATTTGAATCCTTAATAAGTTATTTTAGCTTCTTAGGAAAGATAAACAGTTATTTTGGTAAGAGATTATAATCTTTTCAAGCTATTATAGATGATTTCATAGTAATCTTTATTGCTTGTTAACTATGAAACACTTAGAAATAATTCTTTTAAATTCTTAATAGATCCAAAAATATCAATAAAGTATTCATTATCATGCATATTCTGATCATTTAATTCTTGCAAATTCATAGTAATAGAAATTAGCTCTTCACTTTGCAATCCTTTACTTATATTATAGAGATCAACTAGTCTACAATCCTTTTGCAAATTTAAATCTAGGATTCTTAATTTTTTCATCTCTAACAAAGTATCTCCTAATTATTGTGAAGAATCATTTGTAAAATCTATTAAAAAACTCAAACTCAAGTTTTATATTTTATTTAATGTTGATAGAGATTCAAAAAATAACTTTTAACCTTCTTTACTTCTAATAGGAGATTAATAAAATTAAAGTGTAAGATTTTCTAGGTTAATCAATTTTTTAAGTGAGAATGAAAGATTTATTAAAGTCTCTTCATTTATTTCTTCAATTGAATTTGTAGTAAAACTTAATTATTTTAAATTTATTAAATTATGTAAACTGTCTGCAAATGACTTTAATTCTTTTCCTAACAAATTTTGATAAAAATCTAATACCAGAGATTCTAAATTAATTAAATATTCAAAGGATTTCATTAAATTTTCTAAACCTAGCTACATACTTTAGTAATCAAAAGTAATTTATAAATTTTTTAAATTTAGCATCTATTAGAAACTTTGGCTAAGAATAAGAATTCCTTACTTATTTGCTTTAAATCTTTCATTTAATTTTAGAGAAAGAACTTCCAGATTTTTCAAGTATCTCATCTGCTCAAAGAAATGATAACTCTATTCTAAATTGTTAGTATCTATAACAATAGACAATTTAGTGAGTAATTAAAAATTACAAAAGCAATTAGATAATTGGTTTACAAATTAATCTTACACTGAATTATTATTTGCTAAAGTTAAGTTAAGATTCTACAATTAATTAAACTTATTAAACACTTGCCCAAAAATTGGTATATCTTCTTCATTTATTATGTCACAATTCTCTACATTTAATTCTAGCGATTTTAGTTTGGTTAAATTTGATAAAGATTTTACTATCAATAAATTTTATTATGATTGATCTCTTTTTAATAAATCTTTTAAGATTAATTCTTCTAAATTTATTAAATTTGGTAGACACTTAGTTAAAGATAAAATATCCTTTGTTTAGAGTTTCTAAGTTGAAGTACATCTTAAAAACAACTTTTTTAGTTATTATTATTTAATTAGTGAATCAAATATTAGATCGATACCAAATAATTAATCATAGGAGTTATCAAAAGATATATCAAAATTTATCAGATTATTAAAACTGGATAACGATTAGCTTAATAGGGAAATTCCATATTCGTCAGCATGCGTAAAATCTATGTAGAGTGTCAAGTCTGTAATCTTACTCAGACACTGTAAGCCTTTACTCAAAGCTTAAAAAGCTTCGCTTGAGAATTGATTATTTTAGTCAATCTATATAAGCAATTTTGTTAGGTGAGGTAAACATTTAAGACTTTCACTTAAGTGATTAATTGTGTTTTCATTGGTACTGTTAAATTCGTTAACGCATAATTTAAAATCTGTTAACTAAGTTAGCTATTAAATCCCTTATGCAATATGTTTAAATTATTGTTCCTACATACAGCAATGAGATCCAATTATAATTGATAGCTTTTTTAGATTTTCTAGATTGGATATAGCATTTGAAAGAATTTCAATATGTTCTAAGATACATTTTGAAGTTATAGTAATAGAGAGATCTTCTAAATGATTAAGTAACTTTAATTAATCAGAAATTGTGCTCAATATCTCTATCTCTTGCTAAATATGAATATCTAAAGAAAGTTAAAGCTATTATTAATTATTACACAGCTAAAATTCTTGTTCTATTTAAGCCTTGTTTGAATTTGATGTTACCAAAAGTTATTTTGCTATCATTTTGATTACCTATCTATCTTTTAATTATTAATTTGTAAAATTTTTTTTTAATTTATAATATATTAATTTGACATAATCTTTTAGGGCTTATTGTAATCTTAACTACCCTCTTTTTGTTTATTAATAAAGAAATTTTAAAGGATATTATTAAAAAATATCTTAATAATTTTTATTATTTTTTAGAAAGTTTAAGTCAAATAAATAATAAAGGGAATTCTATTATGGTTATGATATATATTATTTAATTTATATTCATTTATTCAAAAGAGAAGTTTATAAATAGTTTTGTTTAACATTATAAAATTGTTTAAATTAATGAAAAGAATATTCTTAATTATATTTATTAAGTAAAATTACTACTTGATGATAATAAAATAGAACTATCAACTTTTAGAAAAATAGGAAAAAAATAAATTAAGAGATTAATAAAGTAAATTTAAAAAGATAATCTTTAATTAAATCAGAAAATTTCTATTAAAATATTTAAATAAATTCATACTCAAATTTTAATGTCAAAATATATACTTTGATCAGAAATAGATTATTATTAATAATTGTTATAAAGGAAGATTTTAGTGAATCAACATTAATTTATAGCCTGATTAGCTTAATCGATTGATTTAATTTAATTAAGCAATTTGAGGTGATTTTTAAGTGGTTGAGAATCAAATTTATGAGATTTTTAAATAAAAAATACTTTGAGCAGACGAATTAGATCAGTGTACTTACGAATAATTTATTAAGGCTGTTACAAAGAATTATTTGTGGCGAGAAGAATATTTGGATATTAGGGGACTATTGAAATGAATAGAGATATACAGGGAATATATATAAACTTACAAGAAAAAGAAAATGATACATCATAAATAGGTAGAATTTATTGAACAAATAATATTATAATGTTAAATTATGAATTTTATCATGTTATATAGATTGATGTGATGTATATTTAATATTTAAATTATTATAATTGTAGATTGTACTAATAATGAGATTATTTCAACACGCTTTATCTATTTCAATTTATTAATTAATCAATCAGTAGGTCAATTAAACATATCAAATATCTATTTGTTAAAAATTAACCAATAAATATTCTATGCATTCATTCATACCAAATTAGTTTATGATTATTAGGAGGAGGAGATATCGATGAATGAAAATCAACTAAATTCATCAAATAGTTTTTACTTTACCCACATTTTCAGAAATTTACTAATTTGTTGTTTGCATATATTTCATTTAGTTATATAATAAACCATTTTGGTAAAATATGATTCCATTGGATAGTTAGAAGATGATAATTCAATCAACGATTGCGAATTTTATGATAAGCTTGGTATTTAATAGAGGCTTTGTTTGAAGATAGAAAAGGAATTGTGCTTGATACATTCATGCTTAAAGATATAGTTATTAATTTATGGTAAAGAATTATAATAATGTTAGGATGTTTGTTTCATTTTTGTATTTGTTGAGTTCCTTAAGGATATTGTTTGTTTTCACTACGTGTAGTGTTCAAAGAAACTCATTTTGGATTTGTATTTTTCTTTTTCAAAGATAAAATCCTAGAGCAAGGAAAAGGAAAAATGTGCCTAATGCTAAGAATATGCTGGAGAATACACCAATAACAACCTCTTTAGATAAAGATCTGTTTCTCTTATTATATGTGATTTAATATCTAGAATTTTTAAAATAAAAAAACGGTTAAAATAATTCTTCTGACATAGTCCTTTTTAAAAAATTTTATTGTTATTATTATACAATGATTCGCTATTAATTGATAAATGATGCTAACAAAAGAATTACATAAAGAAGTAACTCATCATGCAAAAGCCTATGACGAGTAGGATGATTGCAAGATTTTCATATTCAACTGGATTAACAGCTGGGTGATATGGAACAAGAGTTTCTGCTGATGACATCCTTCTTTCCGAATTACTTTATAGGTGGTTTTTCTTACTTTTTATATATATTCCTTATCTATTCACTAATTATTTGATTGAATCTTTGTTTATTTCTTTCCTTTATTTATTTCCTATTCTTTTATTACTTTGATTAATGCTTAATCGCTTTAGTATTTTATTTTTTTATTAAATTTTTCTTTTTCTTCTTTTCTTGTTCTAACAAACCTATTTTGTATCTTTTTTAATATCTTAAAATACTAATTATTTCAAGTTATTTTCTTTGTAATATCCCTTTTACTTTATTAATCCTCAAATACAAATTCGATAAAACTCATAACCTTCTTATTTTCTTTCTTTTTCTTTTAATTTCCCTTATTAACATCAATTTCAATCTATTACTTGCTTTTCTTGCTGATTACCCTCCATTGCTCTAGATTTTATTTTGTTTTAAAATACAAATCCAAATGAAAAAAGAAAGATTCATTCATTAGAAATAATTCTCATTTCTTTATGATTTTATTAGTTCCTTATTTACTATCCGATAAATTTACAATATTAAATTGCACGTGCACCAAAATTTATATCTAATGCTTATCAGATGATTGGGCATTTTGAATAATTGATTTTGAACTTATCAGGAAAGCATAATAAAAAAGATAAAAGTAAAAAATATATGCTACTCAATCTTGTTAAGATAGATGAATAAATTGAATTTAAATTATGTTTATATTAAATTTAACTTTAAATCTATTGCACAAGTAATATGTTAATATATGTAGTTAAATCTTTTTATAATTATCCTGATTTTAATATAAAAAAATATGTCAAAAAATGTATTAATTGGAATAATATTTTATTGAAAAATTAAATTTACTAAGTAAAATTGATTTCGTTTTGAAAATATTACTTAACTTGTAAGTTAACAACTATTATATCAATATTTTTCAAATTTAAATAATTACTAATCTAATTTCTGAATAATTAATCAATATAAAAAGTTAGCTATTAATTTATTACTTAATTAAATTATTAAACTTTCGAATTATTTTAACTTTTAATCTAATATAATTCCTACAAAAATATTCATTTAATTCCTACAAAAGTAATTAGCTAACATGAATTATAAATATAAAGAACTATATAGTAAATTTAATTTTAATCTATTCATATTAAAATTTTCATTTGATAACCCTAGAATTTTATTTAAAATTAAATTAAGGAAGATAATTTTACCTCTAAACAAAAGAGATAGCTTTGTTGAATTAATTAATAATTAAAGTAATAACAAAGGGAATAATTTGAATATAAAGATGTATACATAAAGCTTATAAGATAATTAATTAAATAGGTGAGAATATTGAAGAAAAGTAAATTGATTGTGATGTCTACAATTAAGCATTCATTCACTATATCCCTTCACCATAGGACGAATGATATAATAGCAAATAGCAATAAAAATAAGAAGTATCACAAATAGAACACAGATAATAATGTTATCCTAACTTGATCTCTATCCTATCATTCTAACTACTTAATTGCTTATTCCTAGCTCATTTATTATATTTACTACTTTCTTTTAAATTCCCTATTTATATTCAAGTATTTAATTAATAAGAAAAATTATTTATGATTGAAAATAAAAATATAAGCTTTATAAAATGAATTTAATTTACTTTCAATGAATTCGTTTAAGTTTTAAAAGAATACAATATATCCCTTCCTTAATCTATCATTTCACTTGTTAGTCTTTAATTTGAGTTTATTTATTCTCTGTTTTATAGTTACAAGTTAATAGCATTGTTTTCATTAGAGCTAAGCCTATTGTTTCCATAGAGATAATATTTATCCTTTTCTAATTTTAGTATATCCATTTTCTTTACGCTGATTCTTCTTAAGTAATTGGTTAACTCTCTAACTTACCCCTCAATGTTTTGAGCTTTTCTATTAAAAATAAATTAAAGTTAATTGAATTCAACATTAATGATGTTTTTAAAAATCTCATTCTAGATAATTATATTTTATTCTATTTTGCACAATAAACAAATTCGCTATTTACTTTTTTTATATTTATTTTGACTCTGTTGATATATTGTAATCATTTTATATCTAAATTTGAATTTGAGATATCATAGCTTAGAGCTCATCAATTTATTTAGAGATTTGAAAAGTGTCATTCTCTAATCTCTTTTTAGTTTACTCAAATAAATTAAGAAATTCCTTGTCTGTATGGTAGAGATTGTATGCTTTAGATGAATCTATATCGCCAATTTGCTTCTCTATATCTAATTTTGTCTTTGATGCTTTAATGAAAGATTCACTCATTGTCTTTATCTATTTTTGATCAGCTAATATTTTTTTGTTGTTATTTCTTTTGATCTATTAATTTAATTAATTCTTAAATTTTCTGCCTTTCTAACTTTCAATTTTAAGTATGCGAAACGAGTAAAGGTAAGAGGGATGCTTATACTTTTTTTTCTCACCAAAATATGTTATTAGTACATTTGTGAGCAAATGGACCATAATTATAAATTTAATTTGTTCCAAAGAAACCATCCTTTTACGAAAACCTTATAAAAACTGCTGTAATTTAATCTTAAAATATTCATCTATTCCTAAAAAATAGAATAAAAATATCTGTATCTTTCATTTAATTGAAGAAAATGAAAGAAAATTGCTTATTTTAATCTATTTTATTTAAATTATATTATTTCTATTCTAAAATCTTCAGTAATCTATTCTATTAACTATTTTTTTTTCATTAAAATTTTTTGTATTTACAAATTTTACTCAACATAAATACTTTTAGAAATCAAATGAATTTTTATCTCAAACATTTTCAGTATTTAATAATCGCTTCAACTTCAAATAAACTAAAAATTTATTGTTAATGGTATAATTATCAAAAATTTAAGCTTAGAAAATAAGATATCTATTTACTATAAATATATCATTAGGTAATTGCCATAGAAATAGTTAATTATTTTAATTAACTAATAAGTATTAACAACCCTAATAGTTCTCGATTATTTAGTTTAGAAATATTATAATTTCCAGTGTCTAAAATTATGCTAATGTGTTCGTTAAGTTTTTTTTATATTTAATTAGGAGGTTATATAAAAATGAATTCATAGATAGAATATCTTTTCTTATTTAAATTGATTTAAATTTTGAAAAAAAACAATAAATAAGCGCGCTTGATAAAGTTTTTAATTCATTTTGGTGGCAAAAAATTAAATACCTTTTCTAGGAAAAAGTAAAGAGAAAAAAAAATATTCTTACTTATATTGATATATTATTACATAATCAAAAAATATATCTAAACAAACAATAATAATAATAATAATCAGGCACAACTTTAAACAAATTGGCGCAAATAATCTTATAATATTGCATCGCCATTCAAATAAAGCCATAATATTTTAAAGTGAAAGTAAATAATTGATAGAAATTCGAAAACAATAAAAAAATACCTATCATATTTGAGCAAGCAACAAATGAGTTTAAGATAATAAACTTTGGTTTAATCATTACCAAATAATACCAACTAACATAAAGGGGGTAATTCAACAAGAACAAGAGGGCCTAAAAAAGAGATTGAATAAGTGACACCAATTACCGAATTCGTTAAGGGAAAGGAAACCAGAAGGAAGAAATTAAATGGAAGAGACACAAAATTAGAAGATTATTATGATATTTCAGGAAATGATAAAACTATGATTTCTTCAAATTTAGATCACTCACACGAAAGGGATTATAACCAATGCAGCACTTCTTCAGTCTCTACCAATGCCACACTCGATTATGAGAGAATAAATTAGTTGAAGGCTATTAAATAAACATCTGAATTCACTTAAATACCCTCAGGAAATAGTATTACTATTGGAGGAAATTCTAATATAATGTAGGTTGAAGATAAACCTATATAAATTGATATTAATAATTAGAAAAAGCAAGTAATTAACTTCATAGATTTACTTGATGAAAACTAAAAAGAAAAACTTCAAAAGTAAGAAGAATAAAAGGCCTAAATAGTAGAATAAGAAGAGAAAAAGAAAAAAGCTCTTATGAACTTTTAAGCAATTAAGAAGAACTTATCAAGCAATACTAGAGATACAATTGCAAAAATTTTAAACAAAAACACTGATAGTAAACTTTAGGCAGGAATTGGTAATACTCTTAAACCTTTCAATACACTTTCATCAGCTAAAAAGATAGAAGCAATAGAAGAAAGAATGCTCACAAGCCTTAAAGTAGAGTCTTATACTGAATAGGATATCAAGATGGCTCCTTAAGCTTAAACATTTTCAAATAAAATGATAGATGAAAAAGAAGAAGTTGAAGAGATTCAAACATAAAAATTAGAAGAAAAATTAGAAATTAAAGAATAAGAAAAGGTTACTGTCTAAATATAAAATGAAAATAAATTTGAGTAGCTATTTCAAGCTTAACAAAATAGTGAAAGAGTCTCCTAAATTATGGCAGGTCCATCTCTTAAATAAAAATATGAAGATTTATTAAACTAAAATCAATTTATCTTACCTTACAAATATAAATTGCTTTTATCAGCTTTTGAAAAATTTGATGAATGCATTTCTTACTTCAAAGACAGAAATAAACCAACATTATTTAATGAATTAAAGTTCAATATGGAATAAACTATGCGCTCAACAATAACTCTCAAAAATCTCCAATAGATCCTCTTTCTCTACCCTTAAGCTTTCCAAATTAAGTGGATTAAAAGCGAGCATGCCTATGAAAAGTGGGATCTGTCAGTGAATTCTGCATCAGATGAAAATGAAAAGCGTGAAGTTCCCACTAAAGCTGATAGAATTGAAAAATTGAGATCCCTATTGGTTGAAAAGATTAAGTACTACCATAGATTGTATTTATAATCTTCAGGAAGAGAACATCTTGAATAGGAATTATTAGAAAACTTTAAGTGGCATGAGGATTTTAAGTTGTAAGAAGTACCTCAAATAGAAGAACAACCTTTACCATTAAAACCATTTGAAATTAAAGTTGAACCTTTAAAGGAAACTCTCTAAAAGAATACTGTTAAAAACGACATTCTCGCTCGTATTATGTAAAGCAAAGCAGAAGAGTTGGAGGAAAAAGAAAGAAAAAAGAAAGAATTAATTGAAAAGAGTCTCTACATCTCTACAAAAGATAATAAAACTGGTTTAAGTGACCGTCTCTACTAACTCATAAAGGCTAAAGAGGAGAAATTAAACGAAGAGAAGATACGTTAGTCACTAAGTAAGCCAAGTTAAATGTAAGGCCGTATTCCCGAAATAAAAAAGGTAGTTGAAATAATGGTAGTATATTTCATTCAACGTAAAGTTTCTAACATGTTCTACGTTTCAGTAGTTGACTATCTTGTTGCTTCTAATAATATCATTATTTCTAAAGCTGGGGCTATTGAAATATTAGACCATCTTATTTAAACTTGCCCTTTCTGGATTACTCTTATACCCAACAAATAAGGAAATATAATAAGAATTGATAAGAGTATTCCTATTTCTAAAATTCTTGTAGAAGTTGAAAAATCTTAACTTTGATAACCCCTACTATACCAAGCTAAGACATTATTCATTTAAATTGCTTATATAACCATTTAGAAAATACAGAAAAGACTGATCCTAATTTTCACTGAAACTTTGATAAAAAGTTTTTCTTCCTCTTTCTTATTTTGTGTACCTACCTACCTATAGTCCAATTAATTTTAATATATAAATTGTAAAATATATAATTTTTAACTAACTTAATACTTAAAAGTATATTTCTAATATTTATTGTAATTATCTTTATATATTTAAATATCTTCAAACATTTATATATCCTCTCTCAATAGAAAATCTTTATTACTTTTTCACAAATCAGAAAGAATAACAAGCAAATAGTATACATATAAAAATTATCATTTATATATCAAAATTTGCAGCTTAAATTAAAAAATACTAACAATTAGTTTATTACCAAAAGCTTAAAAATAGCATTTGTTCATATACATTATCTTCCGTTCCCCTAATACTCTTATTTATTGCTCGGAATATCTTCCCTCATATTCTTACTAACCTTTAGAATATGCTTTATATATGATTCTATGAATGTATGTAGAAGTTTTATTTATAATCACATAATAAATAAGTCATAAATAATTTTTGATTAAAGTGAATGATTAGATTCTATTAATAAAATTAAACATTCTATACTAAAACAATTGTACTATTTATCCACAAATACAGATTTTCATGAAATGAATTTAAATAAATTTTTAAAATCAAATTAATAAAATAACAATTAATAAACAGAGTGAGGTGATGGATAAGATAGTAGAGTTTGTAGCAGGGGATGAAGAGGATGAGGGACTCACTGGTTCATCACTACTACCATTAATACATTAAGCTCCAGGACAATCAAACCATTCACCACCTGTGAAAGAAACAGTTCCAGAGGTACATAAAGAGCACCATTGGTCATTAACTAATCTGTAACCATATTTGCAGTAGGTGCACTTAGATCCGTTAAAAGAAGCACAGCCCTCTGGATACTTTAAGCATACATTGTTGGAAAGATAATAACCAGCAGCACAAGCACTGCAAGTAGCTCTGTTAGTACCTGTACCACATGAAGTGCAGTTTTCTGGACAAGCCATGCATAGGCTTAAATTTTCAAAAGTTTAATTTCTAATGGTAAGTTCAATGGATTTAACTAAAACATATCCAGTACCACAGGCAACACAACTAGGATTTTATTGTTAATTAGTGCCCATACCCCAATTAATACAACCATCTCTTGGAGCAGAGGAAATACTGTAAGCTTTAGGCTATTCGCAATCAACAATATTACCATTGTCATCAAGCTTGGTATAATAATTTGAAGGATCGCAAGTTAAACACTTATTGTTGCTATCACAAGTCAAACAATTACTAGGACATTTAACGCAAGCGCTTTAAGGAGTAAGAGTGTATCCATCTATACAGCTTAAAGAAACAACACCGCTCTATTAATTAGGGTTAGGACCGCATTCTTTAGTTCCTGTGCTACACTATTTGCAAATACCAGATCCTGTTAAAGCATAATTAATTCTACTTAAACCAGAGGTAGCAGCGATATCATCAGCACTATAGCAGCTTTAACAGATACCTACTTTACTTAAATCTGAATCAATCATTGTCTTGCATCTGTTATTGTTTTATACACATTGTTAATCAGGATCATATGTATCGGCAGTTTTATACTTGCTAAGATCAAATTACAAGTAAAAAGCTTAAGAATATGGGGGGATTGAGACTATTGTTCATGCTGCATGCTATAACTCTGGGTTTATTGAAGTTAGCATACCAAGCACATAGAACGCTGTTAGCTGGACATATTCTGCATTAAGGAGCATCTACATTAGTGGAATCTAAGTAGTAGCCATTTATACACTATGTGCATTTGCTAGCACTATTATCAGCATTAGGAGAGCATTAAATACAATTTGACTCACAAGAAGTGTATAAATTATCATTTAATAAAATGATGGGACGTTCAATTTTTTCTCCAAGTGTATCAGGACCATCTGTAGTTACAGTTAGAGAAGTATTCCACCTGTAAGAATTAATATCATCTTTATCATCTATACAAGTCGAGTAATAAGATTTTATAGGAACATTCCTATTTAGCTTAACATATTTAGTAGGAGTGGGGCAACGAGTACATGTATTACCTTACAAAAAGTAGTACGGTTAGCACTTATTACAAGTTTTTTCACCACCTGAGCAATCTATACAGTTTTAGGGGCATTGTTTGCAGAATTAGATAGTTCCCTTTGAGGTGCCGGAAGTATCTTCACCCTTTACTTATTAAGAAGATGCGTTATCAAAATAGTAATAACCATTAGTGTTATCACAAGCTAGGCATTTAGAATCAGAAGCACAGCTGCTGCAAGGCTAGTTTTCATTAATTTGACCTTAATTACTAATATAAGTGGCCTTACAGTTTTTAACGCATTGGTTGTTGCTATCGAAATAGAAACCAGCAATACATTAGGTACAGTAATACCAGTTATCTTTAACAGTAATTTAAGCACAAGTAGCAGGTAATTTTATACAGACATGACCCAAAGCAAAGTAACCTTTTTAGCAGGTAATTTACCTCAATCCAGTATAGGTCTAGAGAGATTAAAATATAGTTTGTAAACCATTTTAAGTGTTAGGATTAGCTCCATTTACCGAAATACGATAGTATGTGTCTTAAAGAGGATCATTACCAGCACAGCAGGTTTAACCTTAGTTAGCACAGGGTAGGCATAGTTTGGATTAAGTTTTAACATAATTAGCCTTACAAGTAGAACAAGTGCCAGTGGTATAATCAGGGCAGGAAGAGCAGCCATTTTAGAAATTATCAACACCGTTAGTTTACATATTATCAGAGAATTAACAGAAACTGCATCTTTGATTATTAATATCACCAATATATTGAGTGGAGAATCTATTATTTAATGTGGCCTAATAATTACAGTACTGCTGGAGAGTCTAAGCATTAGTATTAGCTAATAAGATTAGGCTAACAATTAATGACGAGAAGAAAATTAGATTTCTCATTATTTTTTTAGTTTTTTAGTTATTTTTCAAATAAATTTAATTATATTTGAGTTTAATGAAGGATTCTTGTGGAAATAAGTACTAATTTATAGCGAAGGCTAGAGGATTGAATAATAAATTAAATTAGACTTCGTATACAAGGATTTTCTTACTTTTTAAAGAGTCCATTCATAAAATTTTCTGTTTGAGTGAGATTAGGTTTTTAATTTTAAAGAGAGATTTGAGCCATCCTATTATGAATGAGTTAATATTTTAAATTTTCTAATCAAATGATCAATAGGGAAGAGGAAAGCGAAAATAGAAAGGAGAAGGGAAAACGACTGAATATAAAAAAATTCTAATCAAAAATTGAGGTTGCTCAAAACCTTTACATTAACACCTACTCCTGCTTAAATTTATTTTCCCTCCCTATTCAGATTTATAAATCTTGTCCCACTTCTATTATTTTAGTAAAATTAGAAATAATATGTGAAGATCCAAATTTGTGAATATATGAGGATATATAGTAGCTGAATTTTATTATTTATTTATATCATTTTGTATTAGTTTTATACTTTCATTATAATAATATATTAACTTTTATTTTAAATTTAGATGATATTTATGAGAATTTAAAATAAATTTATTTATAGTAAAATAAAACAAAAAGACTTTTATTAAATTCATTAAAAATTTTATTTAAGTTGCTTGAAAAAGCTCTCTAATAAAGAAAGGTATTCCCTATAAAAGAAATGAAGAGTAAATAAGAAAAAATTATAGATCTCTAGATTAATTCATTCATTTAATAGAAAAATTTAATTTTGATTAACTTAATTAAATTTATAATGCTTAAAAAAGTAACAAATTTTCCTTTAATTATCTAATTATTCATCCTAAAGTACTTCTAAGTTATTTACTCTCAATTTGGATATGTTTATTTTTAATTCAGAGTTGATTGATTACAACCAAATTATAAATTTGAATTCTTTTTAACTTAAGAAAACAAAATTTTTTATAAAATAAGATTTATTAATTATTTTGAAAGTGAATTTTTATTGGAATACTTACTTAAATTAAAATAAATTCTAAAAATCTTAATGATATTATATTTTTTTTAGCAATGTTTTTTTGAATAATAAAGTATAATTTTAATCTAAAAATCAATATAATTGAGATGCTTCTAATCAATATGTAAAGAGGAAAGAAATAATGTTATGTAAGAATTTTTAAAAGAAATAGGAATACATTTAAACCATGAAAATTAGAAAACTGATCAGAAATTAATTATAAGTCAACCAAAAAAAAAATCTCCCTATTCAAAAAACCCAGAAAATAAAAATACGATCTTTAAAAACTAAAATGTAGAGTTTACTCAAAATCAAATAGATCTTAAAAGATGTAAAATAACTAGAAGTGATTCATTCTTAAGAATAAAACTAATTACCTATTAGTTATTTCCTTTAAGCTAAAAATTAAATTTAAGATTATTCTATTATTGTAATTTAATTAAGAAATAACTAAGAATCTTGTTTGGAAGAAATAAAAAAATTTATTTTCAATATAAAAAACTGTGTTCATCCTAATCTTCTAAAATATGAAGAAGAGTTTCTCTATGATGATTACTACTTTATATTAATGGAGGGATAATGTAGGCCTTTTATTGAATGGGGAGAAAATAATAAAAGCCTTTATTAGAAAAGATAAATTTTTATTAATCTTTCACTGTAAATTCTAGAGGCAATTAATTATCTTCATTCGAAGGATTTATTTCTAAGAAATTTTAATATCAAAAGTATAATGATAAATACAAATATGAAAATAAAACTTTATGATTTTGGAGATTTATAATCTTTCATACCTTTTCTAACTTAATAGGAATATAAAGAATAATTATCTAAAGAATAGAATTATTATATGCCTCCAGAAGGTTTTCTATTATAAAGTAATGATGAAATGTAGTCCAACATGATAAAGCAAACAAAAGAAGGGGATATTTGGAATATAGGAATATTATTATTTATAATAGCTGGAGGATCCTTTGAAAGTATTTATAATATTACATAGGGATAATATTGCTTTACAAATGTGCCATTAATAGATGAAAGAATTAATAACATCCTTTATTTAATGTTAAATAAAGATCCAATTTAAAGACTCTAAATTTCAAAAATCATCGAAAAGTTTAAAGAAATTAATTTAAATGAGAATTTAGGCTAAGATTAAGAAGAATAAATGTTATTTGAAAATGCAAGAAATTTATTTGAAATGAAAAGGCTTTAAGAATCTCTAGATATTATGAAATAGCTAGTTGAAATTGATCCAAAGAATGATATGTATTTAGCATGGTATGGTAGATCATTCTGTTCTTTATACTAATTGTAAGAAGCATTTTATTGGTGCTAAAAATCTCTAGAAATTAATTCAGAGAATGAAATTGCTCATTATGCAATGGGTGTAGCAAATTTTAGAAGTAATAAATACTAGGAATCAATAAAATGTTATGAAAAGGTAATGAATTTAAATCCAAAGTTTGAATCAGCTTTATATAATATGGGTTTAGTTTATGATGAACTCAACATGGATGAAGATGCCATAATTTACTATTAAAAATCCCTTGAAATTAATCCTAATAAAATTGAAGCATTAAATAATCTAGGATTAATCTATAAGAAAAAGAAAATGTATACTGAATCTCTAGAATTATATAAAAAGTCCATAATAATTAATTGTTAATATAAAAAAGGATTATATAATATTGCTATGATATTTTCTGAACTCTCTAAATTTAACGAATCATTAATGTATTACAAACAAGCACTTAAATAAAACTCTAAAGATGAATAAATTTTAAATAATATAGGCACTGTTCATTATAATTAGAAAAACTATCAATATGCACTTTCCTATTTTAGATAATCTAATAAATTAGATCCAGAAGATACTACTTATTCAAATAATCTAAAATAAGCCAAAAAATGTATTTGAAAATTTTTTAGATGAAATGATACCATCTATCAATACTAAAATTATTTAAATATTAATAATAAAGTTATTTTATTTTATTTATAACTTTAGTATTCAATTTTTTTCTATTCTCAAATAATCTTTTCATCCATATTATTTAAATATTAATCTAGATTTTCATTTTTTAAAATTTGATATTAAATAATCTTTAATATTAATTTCAAATTAATACAAATAAGAATGATAATTACTTCTATTTTATTTAATTTAGAAAATTATATCAAACCACAAAATTATTGAATAAATAATCACAATACTATATTAAATATAAATAAAAAATATTACTACCATAATTCTCTGTCTTGTTTACTTACTTTTCAATTCAATCTTACTTAATTTCTTTTTATTTAAGAGTATTAAAGTAAATGAAATAATATGAAAATTCTTCATTTTAAGAAGTTATAAAAATTTTATTTAAAAATTAAAATGAATATTGTTCAGTAATAAATAGGATATTATAAATGGGAATTTACTGTTTTATCATAATAAGAAAGGATAAACTAATTAACTAATAAATATTACAAATTATATATCATTTGAATTTTTTCTTATAATTCAGAGGAATTTTTAAAATTATTTAAACATTAAGATATTATTATATTATTCAATTTTTCAAATTAATTTTTTATCAAGTGCATCAACAACACCTGACCACATAGTTCCATCTTCGGATTCCAAAACTTTAGTTCCTTTCTCTTTTTCATCTTTTGTAAATTCTTTGGACACTTTAAGTGAAGATAAGGATTTAGTTAAAACAATAGTTTCTGCATAGCTTTCTTTAAAGCATTCCCTGAAAACTTTTTCCATTTAATCTACAGCGCTTACAGCTTTAATCAAATGATAATCTACTTTATATTATTTTAATAGATTATTGATATCCTCCTTTTTTGTTCCACAAGGACATCCATTTTATTACCAGCTTTTATCTGAGCTCTATCCACCATACTCTTATCCATGAGGAGGAGCATCACAGATATGAAATAAAAACCTATTACCATTAATTTATTAATTCTTGTTTATTTAAATATACATTTTAGTTTAAACAACTATTACCTTTTTGAAAATGTGATATTATCTTCACTTAATCTCCATGAAGTTGACTATAATCCAACCCTTAATCCATCCATAACGGCTTCTGGTCCATCACCACCTCCTTAAGCTCTCACCTTAGATAATACTTCAAACATCTATTTTCCAGTTGATAAATCTATAAATTCCGTAACATACGTATTGTCTTAGGGAGGATGATCCTATTTTTATAAATACATCTAATATTTATCCACATTATCATAAAATACATACTCTATATGTGCAAAGAGAGAATTTAATGTTAAATTCCATCTTTGAAAACTTTTCTATTATTTTTCTAATAGTTATCATTGCTTAGGAAATGTAAGGAGACATTGAACTTGTAGTATCAAGGACAAATAGAATATCAACATTATTATGATAATCTTCTCTATCGCTATCGGTTAATTCGAAATCATCAAAACCAAAATCTTTAGTTTAAGGAATCATTTGATTGGTTGTTAATAATGAGGAATCTTCAATAAATTCCTTCTTCTTTTTTAAACTGATATTCATTATTATTTTTAAATTTTTTACTTTAAAAATTAAATAATTTAGATTGTTATTAATATTTTAAATTTCTTTTATTTTGGTAATCTGTTTACAGGTGACACTTGATTTATAATAATTTAATAGGAGACACTAAAAAAATCTAATGAATTCTAAAGAAAAACTTGAATTATTTTTGATTAAAATCAAAGTTTAAAATAAATGAGATGGATAGGCACTTTCAATCATTTTTAGAAGCTCTATTACACTAATAACTTTATGGATTTATATATAATATTTATTTTATCTGAAATTAAAGGATGATTTAACAATTTAGTGATAGTTTAAGTAGTTTTTTATAAAAATTCTTCAATTTATTAATTTTATATGTTTTAAGGCACTAGATTTATTTCTAAAATAACTTTTACTATTTAAATATTTTCTAAATAAAAATGTAAAAATATAATGGTAAAATCAATATTTATTCACCATAAAATTATTAGATAAATTATTTAAAATTAAATTCATAATTAGAAATGTAGAAATTTTTTGTTTATTTATTTCTATTTGAAATTACTTAGTTTTGATATTATATTTTTGATTTATCCAAATTATTAACATTAATAATTTAATAATATAAAGTTAATAAGGATAACACTAATAAATAATTTAATTCATTTCTTCTTATATTATTCACATTAATTTTTTTCCTAGAGCTCCAATAACACCACCCCACATAGTACCTTCGTCTGTTTCTTCTTTTGCTATGTGAACAATTTCTTTTTCTTCATCTTTTGTTTCACATTCGGCCTCTTCTTTATAAGTTTTATCTTCACATATTTTAGATTTAGATACTTTTTTCATTTTACATTCCTTTTTAGCAGATGATGCTTAAGGATTGCTAGTTTTAGTTAATACTATAGTTTCTGAATAATTTTCTTTAAAACAGTCTTTAAAAATTTATTCCATTTTATCAACAGCACTAACAGCTTTAATTAGATGATAATCTACCTTATGTTATTTCAATAAATTATCAATATCTTCTTTTTTAGTTCCACATGGACACCCATTTTTTTACCAAGCTGGATCACTACTTGAACCACCATATTCTTCACCATGAGGAGGAGCATCACAAATATGAAATAAGAATCTTTTTAAAAATCAATAAAAATTAATTTAATTTTTTTATTTTAAATCTGAATATTACCTTTTTGAGATTGTAATATTATCTTCACTTAGTCTCCAAGAAGTTTTTTATAAACCTTCTCTTAAGCCATCCATAACAGCTTCTGGCCCATCTCCACCTCCAGCAGCTGTAACTTTCTTTAAAGATTCTATTAGTTATTTACCTGTAGATAAGTCATATAATTCAGTAACATATGTAGAATCCTAAGGAGGATGATCCTAATTTATAAAATTAATTTATCAAAATAATATTCTAAAAGGAAAGATATTATATTAAAATAATATATTTAATATCAAGCTAAGGCTTTAATTCGCAGATAGCTATTAAATTAATTTGTTTCGGGGTTATTCGCAAATTAATAAAAGTGATCTAATAATTATTATTAATATCAAATTATTACTCTATAAGTGCAAAGTGAGAATTTTATGTTAAATTCCATTTAAGAGAACTTTTCTACTATCTTTTTAATAGTTAACATGGCTTAACCTATATAGGATCCCATTGATCCAGTTGTGTCTAGGACAAAGAGAATATCAACATTATTGTGATAGTCTTCTCTATCGCTGTCTGAAAGGTCGAAGTCATCCAAATCGAAGTTATTTTAAACTGGTAGAGATGCTGTGCCCGAAGAAGAGGCAACAGTGTCTTCTGCAAATGGTTTCTTCTTTAAGGAAATTTTCATCATTATCTAATATAATTTATTAGTTTATATTTTTAATTTATTTATTTTTAATAACTTATGTTAGATATAATAAATTTCTTGCCTATTTTGATAATTTATTCTATTATTTTAAAGGTGACACTTATTATTAATCCTATTTGACAAGATTATTTATTATTTAATTCTTTCTGGTAGACTCAATAAAAAATGTTTCACCTTTAATCTATTCTGATAAAGTCCTATCATTAATATTGATATCAACATTATTTTTATATATTTTTTTTAATTTTGGAATTCTATCTTATTTTTGTTAATAAATATAAGGTAAAATGAGTATTCTTCTTGAATAAACAAAAATGGAAAGCTTATTCCTAAAGAAAATAAATAAATAATTTTGAAAATTTTATAGAAAAAGTTTAGGAAATATAAAATAGATTTTTAAAGTGAATTATAAGTATCTACATAATAATTATTAATTTTATTTAAGTTAATATTTATCTCAGTAATACAATGAAGTATTTATTTATTTATTTATTTATTTAGTTGGTTTGTTTGTTGGTTGATTGGTATTATTATTGGCCTGATTAAGGAATTTTATATTAAATTGTATGTGGTTTAAATTGTTTATATGGTAGCACACTATTGAGCCTCAGATTAAATTTAAATGCTAGATTAGTTGCAAATTGGAAAAGTATCTTAATTACAGAAATATCAAGAAGTTATTAATTTATTTATTGGATTCTCAAATAATCTAGTTTTAAATATTATCTAAAATGGTATATAAAGCTAAAGCTTTTAATATCACTCATTCTTCGTGAGTACCCAATTTGATAATAGGATTCTTTTTATTACCAGTAGTCATAAGGATATTACTTTCTTCAAGCATATGAAGAGCTGAACGAATATCTTTTTCATCAATTTGATTATGGGTAACTCCTTCCTTATGTGCAACTAATTCTAATAATTATACTAAAGTCATACCCTTTTTGAATTCACCAAGATTTGATTTAGTCAAAGCACGAATAGAATCATTAAGGTCAAGTACTCTTTATCTCTTTTAGGCAGAAATACCAGTAGTAAGCATATCCATATCAATAAGACCAGTAGTAGGATCGGTTGCAGCACTTTGAGTTGCAATCTTCATTAATCTAATAGCTTCTTCGACATCATCAGCAGTAACATCAGAACTGAGTTTCATTCTTGCAATAGCTTCAGAGATACGAATCAATGATTCCAATTAACGAGTTGTAGAAGTAATAACCTTATTGTTCAAACCAAGTTTTCTCATTTCAACATATCCTTGAACTAATTTTTCACCAGCTTCTTTGGAAAGTTTAGGTTGAATTTCTTGACGAGCATAAGCAATATATTAAATTAAAGTATCCTTGTCAATAATATCAGGATCATTATATTCAGAAGCTGTAACAACTTCTCCTCCTCCATTTGCATTATATACTTTTCTGTTTTTATTAGTGTTAGAGTAAAGCTTAAGCATGTGAGCAGCTAATTGTGTATCCTTTCTTTCATCATGAGTATCTAATAAAATGTAAATCAAATCGAATCTAGAAAGTAAAGAAGGGGGTAAGTTAATATTTTCGATGACAGATTTCTTAGGATCGTAACGAGAATCAATGGGGTTTGCACCAGCCAAAATAGCAGTTCTGGTATTTAAAGTGGCAACGATACCAGCTTTAGCAATAGAAATTGATTGTTATTCCATAGCTTCATGTAAAATGGTTCTATTTATATGAAATAAGATAATTATTATTTATTCTATATATGTAAAAAATGAGAAGATATGTTTGTTAGTTAACTCATAAAAATAAATTTTTTATTTTGAATTCTAAGCTTTTTCTAATTTTTAGTTTTATTCCTTTTATAATTTTTTGCTTTTTTTAAGTATACTCCTTTATGCAAAGTTCTACATTGATTAAACTAACTATTCTTTTAATAAATTTAAATTGAAGCTATTAATTTACCTAGTGTTTTCATCCATCTTATCGAATTCATCAATACAGCAAATACCAAGATCACTAAGAACGAGGGCACCACTTTCAAGGACAATTTCTTTAGTGTCAGGATCTCTGGTAACGTAGGCTGTTAAACCGACAGCTGAAGAACCCTTACCAGAAGTGTAGATACCTCTAGGAGCAAGATTATGGACGTACTTGAGTAATTGAGATTTAGCTACAGAAGGATCACCAACTAATAAGCAGTTAATTTCAGCTCTAGTTCTGCTATCCTTAGCATCATGAATCATCTTGGGACTACCACCAAAAAGTTAACATAAAATACCTTTTTTAACATCGAGATTCTCCCAAATAGAGGGAGCAACAGATTTAACAAGTCTATCATATATATTGCTTTAATCGACTAATTCGAATAGTTTGCGTTTGGTATCTTCAGTGAAATGAATCTTTTCATCCTAAAGCTTTTGCTTATTTAACAGAGAATATGAAACAACATCGATATAAGAGTTGTAAACTGATTTTAAAGTTCTTTTATTTCTATTCATTCTGACACCTACTGCTCTGTAAACACCAACAACTTCAACCCTATCACCTGGCTTAACATGATCAACTAAATGTTCATCATATGACATCAATGTAGCAGTCTAAAATATTATTAAAAAGAATTATTAAGATTTTTAAATGTATTTAGATATATTAAAAGAAAAGTTAAATAATTACCTATGGGGTTTCACCTTCTTAAACATTTTCAGGAAGTTCTTAGATCTTAATATACTACTTATCAGTAAAATGGCATAAGTTGTGTTAAATCATGAAAGAATTTTTAGTGTGACAGTTTTCGCAATCATTGGGTTCATCAACATGAGCTCTTTCTAAAGGTTGATATACATAGTGATTGCATCTGGTACACTTGAAGGCAGCGACTTTCATTTCAGGATAAATATCTGATACTCTAATACATAATAAAAAAGGATTAGATATTGATAAAATTTTTTTGCAGTAAAATTAAATTTTTCAAAATTTTTTGGCTCCTTTTTCTGCTAAAGACATAAAAATTTTTCTAAATATCTATTAATTAATAAGGGGTTATTAATCTATGTTTAAATTTTATTAATAAGACGACAATAAAGATCTAACTATATTGTTTAAAATATGTAGCAATTTCCTAAATTCATAAAATTAGATATAATCTGAAAATTATCCTTAAAAATTTAGGCCATTTTTTAAAAATATCCTTTAAGAAAATATACTTATTTTGCTTTTTATGAAATTTACTATGGATTTCTATTCATTTTTATATTCCTACAAATGAATGCGATTGCTTTTAGCTTATTTTTGACTTAAAATTATATAAAATTGAATTATGTATAGTACCTGATGACAATGCACTTAATAGAAATGAGACGATTAATATCCAAAGGACGAAGATCTCTAAGTTAAGTGCTCTTTTTGATGTTTACAACAGCTACTAGAACTAAATTGGATTTTTCAATTTGAACTTCATTTTATGCAAAACGTTCTCTGAAAAGACCTTGGGCAACCTTATCGAATATTTAGATTACTTCAGCAGGGAAGAAGGTTAGTTAGAAATAAAGGAGCTTATCAAATTGGAATAAATGTTAACCATCGAAAGTCAAGATATATTCTTCAAGTAAAGCCATTTGATTGAGCTTTTCTACATAAATATTAACTTCACTAGCATTTTCATCTTGCATGTCATTATCATCCTAAGGAATAGTTTTGAATTCGAGCAAGAACTTTTCAAATTTATTGCTAACTTCTTGAGTATTAATATTAGTACCCCAGTTGATTTGACCAGCTTCTCCAGAAATAGTTGCAGTTCCATCAATCATAGGTGATTACATGAAAGAGGATGGTTGAGTGAGTATTCTCTAAGATTGGCTTCCTGCCATACTTTAAGATAAATATCTGCGCTAAACAGAGGCACTAGGAGTTTACTTTCCTAATTCATTTGAAATGGATTGATTCATTGTTTTTGTTCCTTGTATTACCTTTTTATTAGATCTTTTTTTACTTTTTATATTTATTTCTAAGGTGTTGTTTATTAATATTATGGTATCTCTTCCAGTACTTTTATTTCAGAAAGAAATGTTTGCTTCTTTGTTTGATTTTTGTGTTTTATCTTTTTTGTTTGTTAATAAATTTAATATAATTTATAGTTTTTTGCAATTTTAGAAAGATCCTTAATATTCAAACCAGTTTCTCTTCACCAATATCTTTAGTAAATTAATAACTCTTTGATTCTAAAACACAGCCAAAGATTTATTTTTACCGCGGTATTAATCTGAACTATTATAAACATTTAGCGCCTAAGATTTTAAATATTTCCCTCATTGCACGAAAAGATATGATTAATAATTATTTATTTTATGTGTCTTGAGTGATTTTGTATTATTTACCATTGAAATAAACGGATATATTTAAATACACTAATTTCAAACATAAAAATTTTTATTAATTCATTATTATTAGTCTTATTGAGTATGCATAACACATTTATGAATAAATTAAAATCTTTGAAACAAGAAAAGATTGAATTCATTTGTAAATTAAATATTCATTTCTATTTAACTTTCTTTGTAAACACTTTTTTTGAATTTTCAGTATTACATAGATCATATTTTTAAAAAATTTTATATATTACAAAGATTTTGTAAATATCTTAAAGATGTTTAAATAATAATAAAAAAGTAAACAAATATACAAATTAATAAACTACTTATTAAATCTATTAGGGCTTTTATTAAGCTTTGATTAATTGTAGATACTATTTCATTATACCCTATAGAAATCAACTAACTTTGGTATTATTGTTGGAAGAGTTGTAATTAGGGCAAATGATAGTGTAAAAAGAAAATCTGAGATATTGACTTCAATCATATTCAAAAATCTATATTTGAATATTTAACTATCAGCACTAATTGATAATTTTATTTTCTCTAAGTTCTTTTTGATTTCAGAGATTATCTCTCTTCTTAAATTATCTTTATTATCTGAATCATAAATTTTATTTTAGTACCTTATCTTATTCTAAATATGATTATTACTAAGCAATTTTACTCTTTTGATGAGGATTCCATATGCAGAATATCTTTCTTCTTTTAATTCATTTTTCTATTTTTATTAAAAGTATTGAACGTACATAGTGTCTAAGTCTGAAATAACATCATATAGATAGGAAATACTTTATTCAATGTCTTCAAAAGTATCATTAAACTCAGTACCATATTAAAATCTAAAAATTAAAAAAGCAGTTAAGAAAACAAAATTGAAAGTATTAATGATAACTATAATTGGAGTTAATAAGACTGAATCTTTAGAAATTAGCCAATAAAATTCAAAATAATAAGCTAAGCAAACGCCTATAACAAAGAAATAATAGAACAGTAACCAAAAGTAGGCAATTTCAAGGTCTGCTAAGAAATCTCTTTTATAGGCGAGGATGTATTTTCTAGCATTATCCCAAGTTTCTAAACTTACAGGGCAAGAGACATCTAGTTTTTCTTTAAAGTTGCTTTTGTTTATATTTTAAAAATCTAAGTATTCTTTAAACTTCTTCATTTGGTTTGTCTTTCTTAATAAATCGTGGTTACCAAGAATTTTATTTAAAGTGAAAGCTATAAAAAGGTATACAACAGCGCATACACCAATTTTTAGAGAATCATAAATAGAAGGTGAAGAGTGTAAGGTAATGTGAATGAAAATGAAAACTATTTTGAACAAAATAATAACTGCTAATATCCCAAAATGCTTAAAATTAGGATCTATATATGTAGTGAAATCACCATAAAAATGAGTTATTTTATATTCCAAATTAGATATTTACCCATTATTTGTTAATAGAGAAAAATTAACTGGGATTGAGGGTAAGTCTTTTTGTTATTTATATTCTACAGATTAAATTTATTAAGCCTTAAAATTATAGTCTAAATGATATGAGGAACTATTATCACTATCATTATTTGAGTAGGTAAGAGTTATAAATAATTGCAACATATTTGAAAAGTTAAATATCATGTCAAATAACGAGTTATTCCTTATGTTCGTATTAACTGCCAAATAAGTTACAACTAATAGAGTTGATATTAAGAAAAAAAATCCATCTTAATACACAATTTTTACACTCTCATTTTCAATATTTAAGAATAGGAAATATATGCACAAAAAGGTGATTGCAGATGATTAAACGACTACTACAAAGAAAGTTAAGATCTCTTTAATATTCTTTTCGAAAAGAACTACTATTAGTCCTATAAACAAACCTATTAGCATTAATACCACCGATATACATAGTATCAAGAAATAGGTGGTAAAAGATACAAAATATTTAATGATGTATCCAATTAAACCTTCTTCTTTAATGCCTTCCTCTTCTTTATTTTCATAGGGTTCAACAATATTCTAATTAGATTAGATACTAGAAAGATAATATATAGACTCTACATCATCCTATTCCTATTTATCATTTTTTTTACTTTTAGGTGAAGCTTAATCTTAGTCTTGTTCCAATTTCTCCTTCATTTTATTATTTTTATTATTTATTCTTTTTTTTAATAGAAATTTAATTATGAAAATTGATAAAATTTGATGTATTTTATTAATTGATTTTACAAAACGTATGTATCTTGATAGATGTATCCTTTAATGAAAATAAAAATTAAATTTAATCAACAACTGAGTAGCCTTACAGATTTACAAAATAGGAGGGAAAATCACTTTTTTTCCTTCTTTAAAACCTTAATTTCATAATTGTTTTTAAACATTAAATATTGAGCAATTTAATAAAAAAATAAAAGTTTAAACATCAAAGAATTAATTCTAAAATAAAATTTATAGTAACTTTAGGGGGGTCGTATTTTCAACTGATTCTGCAGATTTAAAATTAATTAGCATAGCCTATTTTAAAACTTTAATTTTATTCTTAATATGGATGATATATAAAATATGTAGTTAAAAGAAGTTACCTATTTTTTAAAATATAAATTATAAATTGATAAAATAATCACTTAATTTAAGAATACCAGGAGAATTTTTATTTAAGGAGTGAAGAAAAGTAGAAGTATAAATAGCATTTACAATCCTTAAATAAGGTTATATTAGATTTAATAAAAAATTAAATATAAAATTAAATGAATAAATAGAAAATTATTTCCTAAAAATAGTTATTGTAGAAGTCTTGTTACTTGTATAAGAAATCAAACATTCATATTAAAATAATAAACATTTATTTATTATGAATGTAGTATTTTATAGACATCTAAATCAAAATATGACCATTTTTAGAAATAATTTAGACTTATGTTAAGCTAAAGTTAGTCGTGGAGTCAAAGAATTACAAAGATATTATTGATTTAGATTAATAGCAAAAGTGAAAAGTTTAAAAAAATAATAAATTATTAATTTGCTTAGAGATATAAATTATAACAGTTAGAAATATATTTTATTCTTATCTGTAATATTTAAGTTAGTTATTAAAAAATAGTTCAATAAAAGAACTTTAAAATTTTATTTTCAATAGATATCTATCTATCTGATTATCTGATCGAAGTAGAACTTTAATTAAAATAATTTGGGAGATATCTATTGACGAATGAACTTAAATTAAACATTTACATTATTTTATTTTACAATACATCAAAATTAAAATATAATTGAATTTATTTAAACTTGACAAGATTTTAATTAAAAAACTTATTTAAATCAAACTTCATGAATTGTTTCAAGTTCTGTTTGCTTTTACTATATCATAAATTTTCTTTCTTCTGCTACTGACTATTTATCCAGCACCATCTTTGCTGCTTATTGTGTAATAAAAGAAGATTTACGAAGCATTGTTTCAATAATAACATCTGAATTTCTTTTCATAGGAGCAAAGCTAGATCTCTTCTTAAAATCTCTTGACAACCTAGCTGCTTTTATATCTGCATTTTCATCTTCTAATGTCTTAAATCCAGTAACAACTAATAAAAGGATTAAGGTAATAACACCAATACCACAGAAGATATTAATTTCATTAATCTCCATATAATATCTGTAGAATGGAAGGAGAGTACTGAGAAGAATAGAGATTACATTAGCAATGTTGAATACTAATTAGTTGAATTAATAAGGGAGAACAAAAGGAAGTAATGTTAATAGAGTAGGGAATGCAAGTCTTGTTGAGAGCTTTGTAGCGAGGATAGGAATAAGTTGGAGAGCAAAACTTGTTACAGGAACAAAGAAAGCTAAAGTTTATAAGACACCAATAATAAGAACATTATTAAGTAGTAGTCGGAGGGGATCAAAATTGGTGAGAAGATAGAATGAAATGAAACTACCACCAAAATCGAACAGAATGGAAATCATAACATTCATTTAAATATTTCCACCTAGAGTGTTGAATGCAATGAAGGGGGTAGAATAACTTAATTAGAAGGTAGACCAAGTCAAAATATAAATAATTGCATTTTTCATATACTTTTTATTTCCCTTCATTGCCTTGAATTTTTAGATTAAATCTTCTATAAAGTTCTTCTACTATTCTTTAGCTTCAGCTTTATCACATTTAGGAGTGGCAGACGATTTTTTACCAAAGGGAACCATTAAGGGATCAACTTCAGGGGGAGGTGATCTCAATAGGAAGAAAAGAACACTAAGAGAAAGAACTGTTGCTCCACTAAAATAAGCTACATGATTATTCCAATTTCCATCTGTCTAAGCATAAATGATGAACATCAAAGCACCTCCTGTCCATGCAATATTAATCATATTAACAGCCTTCTCCTTGATGGAAGTAGAATACATATCATTTGCATAAGCAAATATTTAAGAGTATAGGTAGGAGTAGACAAAGTTCCAGCTAAAAATAACAATCATAATCCAGGTAAGGCTTCCTTTGATGAAGGAAGTAGAAAATAGGAGTAGACCTTCAATAAAGACGCAACAAAAAATGACTAAGGTTTTCTAGCTCTTAGGAATTTCAGTTAAGACTGCAATCAAAAAAGCAGCTACTTCACCAACAAAACCAATTGACATCATAGTAGCTTCGACTAGTCTTTTTTCACATACAAGGTTATAGTCCATACTTATACTTTCCATTCCATTTTTGTTTACAAATTAGAATTCATAATTATTATCACATAATTATGATTCTGTGCATGACTGCCATTCACCATCAATATTGCATGACAGCTCTGACCTGTAATATAAAAAGGGGATAGCATTGAATACTGGTGCTTAGAAAGAATAGACTAAGCACAAACAGATGAACTGCAAGTCCATCTTTAAAGGTGTGTCACGAAAAATCATTTCTCTTTCTTGTTTATTTGATACCTATTATAGTCTTTTAACTTTTTTGAATAATCTATTTATATTTCTTTTCTTTTTTTGCTTCAATTATCTAAAGTTGCTGCTGATTGGATGTAGAGCTACTTCGCTTTTTTCTTTTTATTTTGCAATTAAACAAAATTTATTTTGCTTTTTTGAATAAATTATATATTGAATGATAAAGCGAATAGATTCAGTATTTATTATTGATAGAATAATAATATTTGATTAATAATAAAGTAATTACTCCTTAACTGCGGATATCTGTCTACTTTATTCCCTTTTTATCTTATCAACCCAAATTCACCTTTTATTGGTACTTTTTTTATGATTTTATGTAAAGAGCTAATTCTATGATCTGAATTTATTAAATTTTTACTTAATTTATGCTCACCCTATTATTTGCTCCTTCACTAAAAAAGCGAAAATGAGGCAATTATGTTAAATCTTAGTAACTTAATTTACTACATCAACTCTCATAACTATGATATCTTTAATCTTATACCTATCATCGATATAATTCTTTGTATTTATCTTCTAAACTGTAAATTGACTCAGCTATCTTTTAAAACTCCATCATTTATAACTATTCCCATCTTTAGTACATCGGAGTATTTTTTTTAAATAAATATTTGAATTTCCCAATTAAATATCAATCTACCTACCTTAAAATCTTCATTCAGTTCCTAGAATTAAATACTTCTCTTCTCTATAATATTTTATAACTATAAAGCCTATTTACAACTTACTTTCTTAAATCCTTACTAACTTACATATGACCTACTTTAAAAGTCTACTAATATTGTAATAAAAATAATCAAGCAATAAATTTATCTTTAATTACTATTTACCTACAATTTTAAGTGCTAATTAAATAATAAGGTATGTATGTATTATTCTGAATAATAAAAATCAGCTTCAAAAATGATAAGCTACCAAGCTATAAGTAACATATTTTCATATCTCTTGTTTTCATTAGATGAGCTTAAAAGATTTGATTCCAGTTATTTATGATAAAAGATCGAGTTATTTATCATATGATTCGTCAAATAATAAAGAGATAGTATCTTATTTCATTATTGTAAAACTAATTGATTATTTAATAATTCAATTATTTAGAGGAAACCTAATAAAACACTATTATTAATAAATATTATTAAGATTTTCGTTTATTATATCTAAACATAATTATAAAATTTGTAAACACCTTTATTATTAATAAATTTTATATTTATTTAGGAATAAATGATGTAAGCAACTTAGTTCTACAAAAGTAACCCAATTATCTGTTTGATCTCTCTATTATATTTTTTTCTAAATTTTATTTTAAAAGCTAAAAAATCTTTCATTAATTATAAAAAGAGAAAATTAAAAGATTTAGATATAAATTTTATTTATGCTATAAAATAAAAAAATCAGGATCTATAATTCTAATTTAAAGTATCACTTAATTTAATCAGTTTAGAATTGTTTTTATTTCCATTCATTATTTAATTAGTATCCTAATGAATTTATTACTAAAATTTAATACAAATAATAATTTTTAGCTTTGATGTTCCAAGTTCATTTTAAACAGTAACAATAATAATTCAATTATTTTACTAATCTCTAAAATAAAAAAAACTATTGATTCTTACTGCATCAATAATTATTAATCACCTACTAAGAATAACTCCTTTTAGAAAAACTATTTTTTTTAATTTATAATCCAATTATCTATAAAGATCATAATCTCCTTTTTAAAAATATTTTAAAATTCAAACTAAGTTTCCTTTTTTATTTAAGCAATCAATAATAATTAATTCTTATTATCTTTTAGTTAACCATATCAAAAAATATAAAATGTACTTTCTTAATATAAAAAAAATAATATTTTCTTCTGGATATTCTTGATTCATCTTTTTATTTTCAACCAATAATAAAGAGTTTTTTTCACAAGGGAATATCAAAAGGAAATCTAAGAAAAAACTAGAACTACATAATAATTAAAACTATTGGTTGAGTTGAAATAAATTACACTCAATTGATGATAAAGATATTTGGAAAATAAAAAAAATGAGTAAATGGCAATTATTAAATTATTATTGAGAAGGAGGGAATATATTAAGATACTGAATAAAAAGATACATATCGCATGAGTTTATTTGTATAATTATAAGATGATGTTTCTACATATTTATTCTTATTTTCTTTTTACAGAGTAGTGTGTTGTTTTTTTCTACTTTCAAATTTCATGAATGGTTTCGAGTTCATTTGCTTTATTTTAAGCAAAATATGTCTTTTCTATTGTTGCTGATGATTTATCTAACATCATCAAACCAGCTTAAGGAGCAATCATTGAGGATTTGCGCAATATTGTTTCTATCAATACGTCTGAAGTTCTTCTCATAGGAGCAAAACTAGATTTCTTCTTGAAATCTCTAGACATTCTAGCAGCCTTAATGTCAGCATTTTCATCCTCTAATGTTCTAAATTTAACAGCTAAGAAGAGGAGTAAGAGATGGATAACACCAATTCCACAGAAAATACTCAATTAGTTGGATTCCATGTAGTATCTATAGAATGGAAGTAAAGTACTTAGTAAAATAGCTATAACATTAGCCATATTAAATGTAAGTTAGTTAAAGAGATAAGGTAAAACAAAAGGTAAAAGGGTAAGACAAGTGGTTAAACCTAATCTAGTAGAAAGCTTTGTTGCTAGAATAGCTATGAGTTGGACTACAAAGTTGGTATTAGAGAAGAAGTAAGTAAATGTTTATAATACACCAATAATCAGAATATTATTTAAAAGTAATCTAAGACAGTCGAACTTGCTTAATAAGTAGAATGAAATGAAACTACCAGCAACATCAGTGACTACAGACATTAAAACATTCTTTTAAATATCGCCTAAATAAAATAAAATGAAATTTAAGTTAATAAAGATTATTAAAATGAGAATTTCTTAAATAAAAAGATATAATTTGTACCTCCCAATGTGTTAAAGGCTATGAAGGGAGTGCTGTAACTCAATTAAAATGTAGACCAAGTCAAGATGAAGATAATACCATTAGTTAAATACTTCTTGTTATCTTTGAGCATTTTGAATTTTAATAATAAATCATCGATGAAATTCTTTTGCTATTCTTTTGCTATTTATTTATCACTTGCATTTGGATTTTAAGACATTTTTCTTAAGGGTTCTAGAATAGGGTCAATTTCAGCAGGAGGAGATTAGAGGAGATAAAAGAATACACTCAAAACTAAAACAGTGGCACCACTAAAGTAAGCAACATGGTTTAACCAATTACCATCAACTTAAGAATAGATAATATAACCTAATGCACATGATGTCCAGAAGATATTTAAAATATTAACTGATTTATCTTTAATAGAAGTGGAGTACATATCATTGATGTAAGCAAATATTTGAGAGTATAAATAAGAGTATACGAAATTCCAGATAAAGAGTACAACCATAATCCAAACAACACTGCCTTTTATGACAGCAGTAGAGCATAATATTAAACCCTCTAAGAAAAGACTCAAAAATAAGATTTTAGTCTTTTGATTTTTAGGGATTTCTGTAAATACTGCTATAAAGAAAGCTGCAAATTAACCAAAGAAACCTATTGAAATCATAGAAGCTTCGGTTAATCTCTTTTCACAAATTAATTCATAATCCATTGTGATACTCTCCATACCATTTTTATTAGTGTATTGAAATTAGTATCCATTATCACATATGACCTATTCCTCACAGATCTACCATTAGTCGTTAATTTTACATTCAAGGTCTGAACGATAGTACAAGAAGGGAATTGCATTGAAAACTGGACATTAGAAAGCATAAATAAGACCAAGAATGAGGAATTATAATTCCTATCTCAAAGGAGTACCTTAAAATATCATTTTTTCTGCTAATTTTATATTTATATTATTGGTTTCTCTTTCTATTATAATCTATTTTTAGTTTATATCTTTTATATGCCTTGATAGTAATATTCTTTAAATTTTCTAATAAATTCAAAATTATTTAATTATTGATATAAATAATTATTAAAAGAATTGTGATTGCTTTCCTTTAAAGAGATTTGATTAAATTTTGAGATCTTATATTTTTTTTTGATTACCTCTAGATTTATACTATGAAAGAAAAATTTCAAAAATAAGAAACATGATTGGCGTTTTCATCAAAATCTATATAATAAATTAACAATATTTCTTAGATTTATGATAATTTACCAATCATTTTATATCTGTTACTAAAAGCTTATTTTTATTTTTTGTCTATGAGGTATTAAAGCGTTTCTCCCATAAAAATAGTTACTTTTAAATATTTATCCTATATTAGTATATTTTCTAATCTTCTTTAGCCCATATCTCTCTACATTTCATCCTTTTTTATATCACAATAACTGATCTCTGTTATGTGGATTCATTTTTAGATTTGCATTTTCTCATTTGAAATTCTTTTGATTTTATCTCAATATAAATATAGAGGTTTTTTTAAAAAATACAGTAATTAAATTGTTCTATAAATATAATATGCCTAAAACTAAAAATAGTAATAAAATTCCTGAACAATTAGTTACATATTCTTCTACTCTTTTATGCTAACTTTAATAAAACGCCTTTTATTTTATTTTATACTATATCCCGCTACATAACCATGCTCCAATTATTAATTTTAGACTCTTGTAAACAAGTAAAGAAAAACTTAGAAATTTCTTTTTGATTGTACTTCATAAATCCTTATCTTTTTATATTTTTACAATTATACTACGTCTTATTTTTCCATAGCTTAACTCAATTTTCTATTCCCATACTTATTACATTTATAATCATAAAATTAATTACTATTTTTTATAAAGCTAATAATGCTCTTGACTATATATTTATTAATCATTTAATAATTATTTAAATTTTTTCTTTAATACTTTTTAATAAGATTTTGTATAAAAAATTCTAAAAAAAGTATATGCTTAATCTCTTAATCTGGTTCCAGTAAAATAAATGATTAATTCATTCCTCCCTTAAATTTTTAATACCAAAAGTGTTTTAATTTTCTAAATTTAAAAATCTAGAGGGGATTTCTGATAACATTCTTATGAAAGTATAATTTCTATAATGGGAAAAATTGTATTTTTCAATATAAATTAAAACAAATATAATATAAGTATGTTAACCAAAATTTAATAGTAATTATTTAAATTTAGTAAATTTTATAATAATATAGATAAAATTATAATAAATATTATTGATCTCAGCTACTAATCTTACTAGAATGCTTTCTGGTATTAACCATCTCTATATCCTATTATTATTATTATTATTATTATTATTATTATTATTATTATTATTATTATTATTATTATTATTATTATTATTATTATTATTATTATTTTTCTATCAGTAATTCCTCTTTCTCTGGATCTGAAATAATAGTGATTTATTTCAATAAGAAAATACTCAATAGACTACAAACTCCAATTCCAAAAAAGAAATGAATTTCTAAAATATCCATGTAGTATTTATAAAAAGGTAGTGCGCTTCTTGCTAAGATTGTAAATATATTAGAAAGTGAGAAAGTAAGCTAAGCAAATTTCTTAGGAACTATGTAATTCTAGGCTCTCAACATTCCAGCAAAAGTAATTTTGATTCCCATCCTTGTCATATTAATTGCAATCATTTAAATTAGGCTAGAATTATTAAATATTACTAAAGTCTAAGCAGTTCCTACAACAATAATATTGTAATAAACTATTTTGTACCAACCATATTTTTTGAGCAAAAACATTGTAAGAAAACTCCCCATTAACTCTAAAACTGTAGAAAACATTGCATTAAATTTCATATTTCCTCCTATAGTGTTATATGCAATAAATGAAGCATTTACCCCTAGCATTTATATTACCCAAGTAACAATATAGATGCACATATTTTTATAACATATCGGATCTTTTAAAACCTCCTTGAATTTGCTAATTAACTCTTAAAAAATATTTAATTACTTTTAAGCCTCAAATCCGCTTTTTTAATTTTAACAAGTATCAAATAAATTTATTGCTTTAGATTACCCACTTAGAATTATGCTCTTACTTAACAATTGTTATTATAAATTCTCATGATTATTATCCTATTTCTTCAAAGGTCTAAGAAAATAAATTGAATAAGCTGAAATTAATAGAGGTAGGCCAGTCATATAAACACAGTGTTCTATCCAGTTTCCATTAAATATTGTAATTGCACCAAAAATAAGTCCTCCCAAAGGCCATACAATATTCATTAAAACAGGAGAATTTAATGCTACTTTTTAGGGAAAGTTATCAGCAACATAATAAACAAAATGAGAGAAAATATAGGCATAAGTAAAATTCCATAAAAAATATACTATCCCAAAAAGGAAGAGGCTTTCTGAAACAAATTGAAGGGAGACTAAAGAAAAAGCTTCAATGAGTAGCATTCTAAAAATGACTCCAAATTTTTTTTCCTTAGGTAATTCAATGAAAATAGTAATTACAAATGCTAATAGTGCGGCTATAGGAGATAAAAATATTACGATAGCTTCTATTAGCTTCTTCTCACAGATTAAACCAAAAGTCATTGATACACTATTAATACCATTTGTATTTACAAATTTATAGTCATAATTGTTAATACAAATTTCTTATTCTTTACAATCCTTCCACTCTCCGTCTATTAGGCATTCCAAATCAGATTTGTAAAATAAGTAGGGTACTTCATTTGTTACTGGGTTTTAGCATGCGAACATAAGAAACAAGGATATATAGAGAAGCTTATATCTGAGTGATAAACTAGAAAAGGAATCCATTTAATTATTTTGTTTTTATTAAGTATTTTTGATTTTGCCTGAGATTCTATAGTTAATTTAGTTTTACAATAATATTCATTAACTCTATTAATTACATTTTAACTAATATCAGTATCCACTTTTAATAATTTTTTTTGTTACATTTAATAAAATCCTCTCTTTTTAAATCCTTTTGAGATCTTGACTTGTAATTAATCAGAAAAGTTCAAATTTATGAAATAATTAATTCTAATCGAAATTTAACTACTTATTATTAATTTTTGAAATTGCATAATAGAAAAATTAATTAGAATCAATAATATAAAATTCTAATTATCATTTATTTTATAACAAATTTAACTTATTGGGTAAGAATAAATAAGATCACCTGATTGAATTATTTCTACGGATATGTAATTAAATCCAATGCTATAATTTGTATTTTTTATATTTAATAATGAATTTCATGTATTATAATATTCTGTAGACTCTATTAGAATTGAAATCTTTTAATATTATGGGTAAAATATGTTAGATTAATATCATTTTGGAGTATTAAAGATGCTTGGGTGCTGGTTTTTATGAATGGGCTAATGAATTAAATAAGTTAGGAATGTAAAAAAAAATATTAAGAACATTTTTTGTTAATTAAAAAAATAAAATCAATCAGGAATATTTACAGAACATTTAAAAGTAACTAATTATGATTAGTTTATGATAACAAGAAAGTATGAAAAATTGAAATAAGGTGATTTAATGATAATTATATGTAAATAGTACATTTCAAATTTTTTAATTAAATTGGCTAGTGTAAGAAAAATTCTGGAACAATATTTAGAAAAATAAAGATCAATTAGCTTTAATTGTATACATACCAAAATTAATTTCAATCAAACACTCTAATAATTTTAGAATTATTTAATATATCATTATTACATTTAATTTTTATCTACAACCACGAAATTATTAGAAAATCTAGCTTTACTATCTTTTCTTGATGAATCAATTGAATCATAGTGTTTTTCAATATCTGAATGTTTTTCATTTTAAGGATCATTTACTATAGTAGAGCTATTAATGAAAAATACAGAAAGGAAACTTAGGAGGCCAAGACCAAAGAAGAAATTTATTTCCATAAGATCCATATAGTATTTGTAGAAGGGTAGAGTACTATTAGACAAGATTGAGAATATATTTGTTAAACAGAAGGTAAGCTAAATGAACTTATTGGGTAAAAGATAATTCAATGCCATTAGGATGGAAGCAAAAGTAATTTTGTTGGAAACTTTAGTAAAGTTAATAACCAATATCTATACAAATCCAGAGTTATTAACTATTGTGAAGGTTTATAGAATACCAATAAGGAAGAAATTATACTTCAAAATAGTAAAGCAATTATATTTCTATAATAAGTACATAGCCAATATACTACCAGAAAGTTCAAAAACAATAGAAGAAAAGACATTTACTTGCATGCTACCTCCGATAGAATTAAATGCGATGAAAGTTGCATTAATACTAAGCATTTGTATAATCCATGAACCCATGTAGATAAACATATTTTTTAAATATACTCTATTTGTCATTAATTCTTTGAATTTTTAAATCAAATCTTAAATAAAACTTTGCTATTTTATCTCTGCTTATAATTCTTCTTGGTTTTGCTGTGCTTTCGATATACCTCCTTCTTTGAGCTAGAGCTATTCGTGTGCTGAAAGTTTCTTTTTTATTAACTACTACTTTATTGGTTTAACATCACTAATAACAGCTATATCTTATTAATCACTACCTTTAGGAGTGAGGAAGTAAAAAGCTAGTGTAGTCATCAAAATAGGCATACCAGTCATGTAAACACAATGATTAATCCAGTTACCATTCAGGAAAGTTAAACCAACAAAGATAAGACCTCCAATTGGCCATAACAAATTCAGAAAAACGGGAGTTTTCATAGATATATCCTTTGTGAATTGATCTTCAACATAATACATAACTTAAGCAAAGTAATAAGACCAGACAAAGTTCCAGATAACCCAAATAATTACAATAAAGAAAAGACTTTGGTTGAAGACAATTAGGGATGATAGTGAAATACCTTGTACTAATAATACTTTGTAGATAATTCCAAATTTTTTGCTCTTTGGAATTTCATATAAAATAGTAGCAAAGTTTGCAAACATTTATGCTATGGGCCCTAAGAAAATGATTGTAGCTTCTAATAACTTCTTTTCACAAATGAAGCCAAATGTCATAGAAATACTATTAATTCCATTTGTATTAACGAACTTATACTCATAATTATTTGTACATATTTCTTACTCCTTACAATCTCTCCACTCTCCATCGATTTTACACTCTAAATCTGATCTATAAAAGAGGTATGGAACTTCATTAGCAATAGGATTTTGACAAGCAAAAATCAAAATAATCGATAAATAGATTAGCCTCTATCTTAATGTTATTGCTTTAAATATTTGTAACATTTATTTACCTTAGAATTTAGTTTTTTCTTTTATAGAATTGTTAACTATGATTGCTAATTTTTTTAATATAAATGAATTATGCAATCTCAAAAGAGATATCTGTGTTTTTTTAATTAGTTTAACTTATTCTTTATTACTGGTAAAATATAGCCGATTAATAATAAATGATCCCCCTTCTTCAATATAATTGTAAGATTTTCCTTTAATCTCCCCTTTTTTTTCTAAATATACATAGTTTTTAAATGCGTAAAATGATTGATTATTTTAAACTCATAAACTCAATTATCTATTTTTTAATTAATAAATATGTAATCAGGATAGATTAATTTCTTTTACTTCCTCAAATCATATATTTACATCATTTTTATAAATTTTTTTAGTCCTTTTAGATTTATTGAAAAATAATATTAATTTTCATAAATATAATATTGATTTTTTAAATTTTGTATTAAATGGAAATTTAATTGAGAGTAGATTTTAAGATTAGACTTTGTATAAAAAAGAAAATAATTATCTATAGTTATTTTTTCGGATTTGGATTGTATTACTATCATTGCTATTAATCAATTAAAGTATTATTAATAAATAAGATTACATTACAAAATATAATTAAATTTCATATGACATCAAAATACTTACTCCTTTTTATATGAAAATGTGTAATCAATTTAACTAATATCCTGCATTTTTAAATGTATCTTATAAAAACTAATAATTTTTTTCCTTCACCTAATCAACAAATCGAATAACAATTTATTACTTTTAAAAATTATTAATCTACATTAATTCTATCTAAAGTTTTTTCACTTTGATAAAAGAAATAATTGATTTTGCCATATATTATTCTTTCTTTTTAATTTTATTTGCAAGCCAAATTTCTTTATTGATCATCTAAATGGTTAATAGATGAGTTTGAATAAATTTATCTCTGTTTCTTTTATCTGTAAAACTGTTTAAATTCCATACAATTTGACATATTAATTAATACTTCTACCAATTTAGAAATTTAATGAAATTTTGATTATTAATTCTAGAATACCAAATAAAAATAATTTAGATTTATCATATAATTAATAAATTTTGTTTGATTATTGGGCTTACTTGTTACCACAACAAGATAAGTATATTAAATATTTAAAAATATTCATAATTGGGTTTGAATATTACTTCTTAAAATTTAATAATGATAGGTTATAATATTTTAAATTTTTAAAAATCATAATTAGAGTTAAAAATCAATTAATTCGTTTAATTCATTATATCTTTCTAAATTCCTACAAATAATTTTATTTTACATTAGATTATTAATGAAAAGAGTACATGTATCTACTTTTCAAGAAAAGAATATACTTATTTTTAATTTTTTATTCTTTTGAAATTAGAGAGATTTTTCAATAAACTTAAGAGATTAAAATATATTTCTACTGATGTTTATAAAATTGATTTTATTTTTAATTTAGAAATTCAATTTTTTTTGAGATTTACAATGAATTCATTTAAAAGTTTATCTTTCTAAAAAATTGATTATTTTCTTAAATTTTAATTTAAAACTACTTCTTTTATTTAATTAAGGATATAAGTTAGATTATTATAATTTAGAATGTTTGAGGCTTGAAATGTTTATTAATTGCTAATAATAGAATATATTAGATATAATTACAGAATTAGTTTTTGATTGCTATAATTACATTTAAATATTCTTTTATGAATTTTTAGTAAACTTAGTAAATATGAAAGTAAACTACAAACTTACATAATAAATTTCTTTTATTTTTTTACTTTTAAATATATATTTAAGATAACTTATCTCTATATTATTTCATGATTGGTGAATAAAAATTATAGAGAACTTTTTATTGTATAAAATATAAGTTATTTATCTATTAAGATTAGTTTAATTAAAATTCAATTAGTTATTATCTCTATATTTAATAACTGAATGCAATAAAATAATTAATAAGTAAAAAATAAATATTCTCTATCAATAATATTATGATATAGAGAATTTTAATTACATTTTTAATATTTTTTGCTCACAAAAATAATATAAAAAGTATAAATTATGATTAATTCTCCAAATACATTAAATATTTCTGTAAAAAATAAGATTAAGAATATAAATTAAATTTGAGGAAAATATCAATTCCAGAAGAATTTTTTAAGATTATTGGAAATTATAGATACACTACTGCTATTATGAAAAATAACTATTATCCCTAAATTTAAAATAAAAAAGTATTGTTCTTTTTACATATCTTTAAATAGAATTATTTTTAAAATAAATAAATTTACTCTCAGGTGATCTAATCCAAGTCAACCAAAAAGATATAAAATAGGGTATATATACCTTAAAGGTTTAAATATTATGTTACTTTTTAGAGCTTTTAAAAATGAGAAATTCATAAAGCGTCACTTTAGAGATGGATATAAACTAATGTAATGTATGCCTTTATATATGAACCTTTACAGTATATTATTTTAAATCTATTCTAAGGATAATTATTAAAAATTTATTAAACCTTATTTTATCTTTGATTTTTTGCTAGATAGAATAGTAATTTATATCTAATACATAAATTTCTGCTAAAAATTTCTATTAAATATTGAATAATATCTAATGGTAATGTGATAGAAAAACATAGAAAATAAACAAAATAGAGTAAAATAATTATTTGCGATTATTGATACATGGAATCAATTGGAAGATTCACTGATCAGTCAATTTACCATTCTGTTAAATTATAAGTCAAATTTAAATTTATCTATATTATTTTTGGTGCAATGTTATATAATGCGAAGGAAAATAATATGTGTGTAATTTAGCTAGAATCTCATAACTAACCCATAAATAGATTAACTAACATGGGAGTTATTAAAAAGATATAGAAATTTATTTGGTGGAGTTAAGATAAGGTAAGGAATAATTTGATTAAGATGAAGGTGATTAAAAAAATTGGTGTGATGAACCAACCTTTAATAAAAACATATGAAACCTAAAAAGATACACTCAAATTAGTGTTTTGTGATTCGTATACTAATTATTGCCAATAATTTTTTGATACAAATAATTAATTAATTAATAATTAAAATTGAGTCTTCAAAAAATAGGAATCAACAAGGAAAGGAAATCATAAATAAAAATATTTCATATAGGAAAAGATCCAGCCAATTAATAATTCACATAAGACTGACTATATATTAATTCCATGTAACAATCTTAACATCAAGGTAATATATCTAATTACCCTGGATTAGATATGTCAGACAGAGAAAAAGTTGAAATCTTTATTTCATGCAGATCATTGACTGATACAGATACTTTTTCAAAGAGTGATCCATTTGTTATAATGCAAATTTAGAATGCTCAGACTAAGTAGTGGGGTGAGCTCTTCCGTACTGAAGTTATAATGGATAATCTCAACCCTAATTTTTCTAAATCTTGCTTACTAGATTATGTTTTTGAAGTTCAACAAAACGTCAAATTCTTAGTTTATGATTATGATGGTCCTAACTCTAGTGATTTTATTGGTGAAGTTAGTTCAACTATAGCTTAGATTGTTGGCTCTAAAAATTCAACTCTCATTCTAGATCTTAAGAATCAGCATGGAAAGTATGGAGGTAAGATCATCCTTAGAGCTGAAAAAGTCAACCAAGTAAATGATGAAATAGTTATGAAAATATCAGGTAAAAAGATTAAGGACTTACGTTTTTGGGGTAAATCTTGCCCTTTCCTTATATTCTATCGCACAAGTGAAAATAAATAGCCCATAAAAGTATATCAAACAGAAGTAGTTGATAGCAATTTGAATCCACTATATAATACTATAAATATCAAAGCTTAAAAATTGTGTAATGGTGATTATAATATGCCTATTATTGTTGAATGTTGGGATCATCACTCAAATGGCTAGCATGAATATATTGGTTAAACAACTTTCTCAGTTTAAGAACTCATCTCATAATAAAAGAAGGACTTTAAACTTATTAATAAAAAGAAGAATTCAGAAGTTGGTTTGATCTGCATCCAAGAAATTAAGCTTATTGAGAAGCCATAGTTTTTGGATTACATTAGAGGAGGTACTCATTTAAATCTCGTTTGCGCTGTTGATTTTACCGGTTCTAATGGTGTTCCATCTCGTCCTGAAAGTCTACATGCAATCAATCAATTCGGCTAATTAAATCAATATCAATAAGCGATTTAATATGTAGGTGAAATCTTGTTGAACTATGATGAAGATAAATAGGTGCCTCTTTATGGTTTTGGTAAATTCATTTACTTATTTATTAATATGAAATTATAGAATGATTAAATGATAAGGTTTACCTAATTTAATTAAGATTTTTATTTAAACAAAAATTTATTCACTTATCTGATAGAGAAAAGATAAAGTAAAAAACTAATATAAAAGATAACCATTGATTAGTTTTATGCAATCATAAATAAAAACCCGAAGCATTTCTTGAATATAAAAATAGTAATTTATTTATTAACAAATTCTATTCTAATTTAAATAGGTGCTAAGCCTAAGTTACCTCACTTCAATTACACTTAAACTCTCCATTGTTTCCCCATTAATGGTAACCCTATGGCTCCTTAAGTTAATGGTCTCAGAGGATTAATGGATACCTATACAAATTTCTTAAATTTTGTTGAGTTATCTGGACCTACTCTCTTCAATCCCTTAATCTAAGAAACAATCAAGTTAGCTTAAATGAGTAAAGCTCAAAATGATAACAATTATTACATATTGTTGATTCTAACTGATGGTGAAATTCATGATATGGAATAAACAACTTCCTCAATAGTTAGTGCTTCTCATCTCCCATTGAGTATTATCATTATAGGAATAGGTAATGCTGATTTTAAGAATATGGAGATACTAGATGGTGATAACGGTCTTATAGATACTAATGGTAAATTAATCATTTTAAAACAAATTAATTTTCAAAAAAATTAATGCTTTTATAAGATACTTAATTTAATTTAATAAAATTCAAGGTCGTAGAGCTCAAAGAGATTTAGTTTAATTCGTTCCTTATAATAGATATAAAAATAATCCACAAGCTTTAGCTTAAAATGTCCTTGAAGAACTTCCTGATTAAGTTGTAGAGTATTATAGATTAGTCGGTCAAAAGCCAGTTCAACCATCTTACCAAAGAATGCAATCCATCCAAGTTTAAAATATTCCTGCTTCTAATCAATAATTCGGATAGAATCTTATTAATGCCGGATTTATGTAAAATGTAATTTAGAATGCTTTAAATGACCAACCAAATATGCCTCCTCCACCCTAATAAAATTATGCTCCTTAAAATATGAATTTCTCCTAAAATCAAGGTTAGTATCCTAATTAATAGTACATGCCAATGTATTAATCAGCTAATTAAAATTAACCATATCCTAACTATCCTTAATAACCCCCTAATATGTATCCTTAATAACCTGCTAGCTATAGTAATTATGTTGCTCCTCCTCCTCCCCCTATTTGATTATTAATTCTTATTTTAATCAATTAAACGAGAAATTTGAATTAAAATGCCCATATCATTACTATTTCCTAAAAATCATAACTTATAACTTTACTCCATAATTTATAAATTAATACAATAATTATCTAAATGTATATTTGTCCATCAATATTTTTTTATAAATTACTGTTTGATTAGTGTATTAAATTTACTGAAAAAAATTTCTATTTAAAATGGTTTAAATTTAACTAATAAATGGAGTATTAATTTTATTTAATTACTAATAAAAGACATAAACAATAAGAATTCTAATCAAATTCCTTGAATATTTAAAACACCCTTTTTTATTAATAATTATATTTTCTAAGCCAAATCCTTATCTTTAGCCATGACAGCATGAAAATCAACTCTTTTTTGAGTTTATAAATATTATATGAATTATTGCACTTTAGGATCTTATAGTGTTTCTCTAACTTGTGCATCGTTTTATATTAAATCATTTAATTTCTTTTACTCGGGATCCAATTTTTCAACTTTCTAAAGTAAAGGTTTTTCTTATTCTTTCTTAGCAGCTTCTTATTTTTCTTTAGTTGATAATTCCTAAAAATGGGTACCCATAACTTTACAGAATTCTTAGAATATCATCATAAATTCAGGATTTTTGCCATATCTTTCCATGGCTTCTTTTGGCTTAGTTTGCATTAAGGAGATAGCTTACATATATTCAGGATTAGAAAAGAGTTTAGCAATTAAGGGATTAGTTGCTATTTAATTTAATAATTAGGGATTCATCCATTAATCTTTAGTGCTATTTAAAGAATCATTTAACTTCATTGCTTCTTAAACTTCCTTAATTTCTAACTTATTCTTTTTCTATTCATCTTTATTTATTTTCACTTCAATAATTTCTTCTTTTTTCTTTGCAGCTTTTGGTTGAGGATTAGAGAAAAATCCCTTAGCTAATCCACCTCCAAATATCCCTTATGATTTCTAATCTTTTGGCTTCTTAGCTTCTTCCTCCTTTTTCTTTTTCTCCTCTTCTGCCTTTAATTTCATTTTTATTTCCATTTCTTTGGAAAGCTATTCTGATACTTCCTTTTAAATATCCTCACGGGTTTTTGTATAATCGCCTACATATTATGCATTTTTATCTTCTTTTGGTCTTGCTTTTTAAATGACTTCTGATAAATCATCAAGCTCAGGGGGCATTTCATCATCGCTCATTTTAAAATTTTGGAAATCTAATATCCTATTTCTTTATAAAGTGTATCTTTGAGAAAATTTATCAACAAAATTAATAATAATTAATTTTTTTTTTTTGAAAATTTAAAAATATATGTATTTTTTTATTAAATCTGTAGAAATATATTCTTCTTCTAAAGATTTGTATGTATTATTTACAAATTATTTAGCTTAAAATTTTAATCAATATTATTAATTGTATTTTTCTAATAATAATACTGCTTAAAAATCATTAATAAAATAATAAATACTCTTTTTTTAATTGACTTCTTTACAAATAAAATTATTTTAGAATATATAACTTATTCATAATTAAAGCAGTTTTTTTAATTTTTCACTGATTTATTTCTACTTATTAGCATATTAAACAAATAAATTATTAATTTTACTTTTTTGATTTAACTTTTTTTAAAAAGTTTTATAAAATTTAGCAACTAAATTATCACATCTCCATATCTCTAATAAGTTTAACATAAAGCTACAATATCATATTTAAATTTAATTATTATCTTTGAATTAAGCGATGGTGTTTTCTAAATAAAAATAGATCATTATGCTACTAAGTAGAACTAATTTAGAAGTATTATTTTTGTAAGCCAAAAATTAGACCTTTTAAATTCTATCAATAATAATTCGAGATTAATCTGATATCAATTTGAATAATGCGAACTTTTAGTATCATATATTATCAATATGTATAAAATTGACATCTCATCTTTTAGATTAATTCTTTTTTCCATAACTTTCTCAATAATCTTCAATAAATTCAAATTAGAAGCACAATTATTCGCAGAATTCTTTCTTAAATAATCTTGTATTTATAATAATCCATACAAAATTAACCTAAAAATTCATTTTAGTAGTTAATCCAAAAATAGAGAAGAGGGGTTGAGTCATAATACCTATGTAAATAAATGGATAAAGAAAAAATATGCTCAAAATACTTAATCTAAATGAACTCTAATCTAACTGTGCATAGATGATAGAAATATTACTACCTTATAATAATATTCGAAAGAAGCAATTTATTGTAAAATATCTAAGTTTAAAGGGATGATAATTTCTTTAATACTAATAAAATTCATATATACCCAAATAATATAAATTTGGAATGTTTGGTTATGGTTACTTTCATAAATGACAGATATTGCGTAATAAATAGAGTTATAGCTAAGTAGTAAAGAAATTATGGAATATTTGGAAAACTATCAATCTTTAACTTATTCTAGAAGGGTTTATGAAAAATAATGGCAATAAGAGAGAACTACTAACTAATTCATAAATCCCTTATGTAATTAAAACTTTCTGATTACAATACTTAAATAAATAAGATATGTAATAATCATGTTAATAGTGCGAAATATTCTTTTGAAATTTTATCAAAATGTATGCTATCTAACAATAATTAAATTTATGAAGAACCTTTCTTTACTATTTATACCCTCACCAAATTATCATCTCTTGAATACCCTATCAAAAATTTATTATAAAATATCTTTTACATCTCTGACGTAGGATATAATCATTCAATTTCTAAAAGATATAGTAAATATCACAACAAAAAAATAATAAAAAACATTACTTTAAAGTATCCATATCACAAAAATAAATGGAAGGAAAGCCTGTTTATATCGTAGCTGCTAAGAGAACTCCTATTGGATCTATTGGAGGTAGATTAGCTCCTCTTAGAGGCCCTGAACTTGCCTCAGTTGCTATCAAGGGAGCCTTATAGTCAATTAACTTAGACCCCAAGCATGTTGATGATGTTATTTTGGGTAATGTTTGCTCTGCTGGTATCGGCCAAAACCCCGCTAGATAAGCTTCTCTTTTGGCAGGTAAAATAGTTTTCTTAGTTTAATGAATAAAATGCGAAGATATTTATCTATATTAAAAATGAGATTTATCAATAAAAAACTTCATAATTTATTATAAACTTAGGTTTACCAATTAGTGTTAATGCTTACAACGTTAATAAGGTTTGCGCCAGTGGTATGAAGACTGTTATGCAAGCAAGTCAAACTATTTAATTAGGTCAATCAGATGTCATTATTTGTGGTGGTTTCGAATCTATGAGTAATGTTCCCTTCTACGTTACCAATGTAAATTTTTTATTGAAATTCTACCATGAGTAAAGTAAATCTAATTTACTGATTTAAAAATTAATAGCACAGAAAGGGACAACTTTTTGGTAATTAAACTTTAGTTGATGGTGCTGCTTATGATGGTTTAACTAACTATTATGACAATAAGGTAAATAATTAGCATATAAAATCATTTATGATGAAAATATTATTATAATTTTAATAGGCAATGGGCTTTTGTGCTGAAAAGACTGCTGCTGATTACAAGATTGATAGAAAGCAAAATGATGACTACTGCATTGAATCTTATGAAAGAGTTTTGAGAGCTTAAAAGACTCCTGAATTCAAGAATGAAATCGTCCCTGTCACTGTTTAAAATAAAATTGTAATTTTTAAAGCTTATTTTTACTATATCATAAATGTTAAAATTTAAACTGAATTTCTAACTACTTTCTATTTAAAAAGATTGATTCTGATGAAGAACCCTCCAGATACAATAAAAATAAGATTCCTTAATTAAAGCCTGCTTTTACTAAGGATGGTTGCAATACTGCTGCCAACTCTTCTAAGCTTAATGATGGTGCTTGCATTTTAAGTAAATATAACAATTTAATAAATTATTTATTAATATTTTTTACTTAAACTTAGTTTTGATGAGTGAAAGAAAAGTTTAAGAATTAAATATTAAGCCATTGGCTAAGGTATTAAGTTATGCTGATGCTGAAGTTGAACCAGTAGATTTTTGTATAGCCCCTTCATTCTCAGGTGAAAAGGCTTTAAAGAGAGCTAACTTAACCATTAACTAGGTAGACTTATTTGAATTCAATGAAGCCTTCTCTACTACTGTTCTTGCTAATATGAAAATTTTGAATGTTCCTCATGAAAAAGTTAATGTTAATGGTGGTGCCGTTGCCCTTGGTCATCCTATTGGGTAATTTATTTAATAATTTTGAATTTTGAATCAATTTTTTATTTTCATATAATAAAGTATGTCAGGTGCTAGAATCATCTAAAGTTTGATTACAGTTCTTCGTCAAAGAAACGGAAAAATTGGTATGGCTGGTATTTGCAACGGAGGTGGCGGTGGCTCCTCTTTTATCATTCAAGTTTTGTGAAAACATTAAATTATTTATTATAGTATTCCATTTGTCTGTCATATTTATATATGTGTTAAATTAATAAATAGATTTACTCTTCTTTAAAATACTCCATCTTTATTACTAATAATTTTACAAATAATCCAAACTTTAGTAAATTTAAAAATAATGATAAATAGAGTTAGCTACTTGCTTACTTTACTAACTTATTAACTAATAATTTTAAATTTAATTGTATTATAGTAGTTTTTTAGATTGAAAATAACTCTAGTTAAATTTTTAAGTGCTTGCTTGATTCATAATGATTTCAAACTTACCTTTAATATTCTATGGGAAGTGTTTTAATATCAATTAATAAGGTAAAAATAATAAAATAAGTTAATGTAAATTAAAATAAATTAATTGTGGGTAATAAAAAAATAGATTTATTTGAAAAAAGTTTTAACCACTATATATATAAGTGAAATTAGTAGAACAATATCTGTAGTGTCTAATAAATAAATTCAATGCAATTCTTTGATGTAAAGTTATCTTTAAAAGAAAGTTAATCTTCTAATAGTTAGCAATTAATTAATCATAAAAAAATTATTTGAATCCAATTTTAAGATATTGATATCATAATACTGAAAATGACAGATTTATCAATTCTTTTACACAAACCAGGCACAGAAGTGATAATGGGGTCAGAATTTGAATACATATAGAAATACCTGACAGCATATAAGAGAGAGATGCTAATGGAGCATAAAATACTTGATGAAAGAAAAATAGAAAGAATAGATTTTATAGGTGCCTAGCCAGTTTCAATGAGAATTAATCACGTTGATAAAATAAGAGAAGAGAAAGATGGAGGTGAATTTAGTTATATCGTATGCGAAAAAACAGATGGAGTTAGATATATCATGGTTATTACTAATACCGGATATTGCTATTTGACAGGGAGAAATACCTCTTAGGATTCTGTAAATCGCTACAAACTTAACGAAATTAAAGTTGATTTATCCAAAAAGCTATTTATTGATGAAGATAATGCCGATGATGAAGAAGAATTAGGAATTCTAGAAGTTTTTGATGGAGAATTAGTTTTGGATAAAAAGGGTGATAATTATTATTTGAAATATTTAATTTTTGATTGCTTAGTTCATTTTGGAGAGAAAATATCTAGTTTAACTTACTTAGATCGTCTCACTAATGCATTGTATTTCATGCAATATAATTCTACCCTTTTTGAAACTCATAATGAAGATCCTCCCTAACCTAAGCCCTTTACTGAAGAAAGAGGAAAGGTTTTAGCTAAATTTTTAGAAACTGGAGAATCAGAAAATTTTGAAGACTCTGAGTTTGATATTTCAATTTCAATATGTGTTAAAGATTTCTTTAAATATAAGTATTGCAACTATCTGTTCGATAATTACATTCCTACTCTCCCTCATCATAATGATGGTTTAATCTTCACTAAAAACAATGCTTTTTATAAACCTGGCACTGATGATAATATCATTAAATGGAAACCTCCTTCAATGAATACTATTGATTTCCTGCTTGTTCCTAACTAAGGTAATATTTTCGAAGTTATTCAAGATTAGGATAGTAATGGAAGATTCTTATTAGAATCCAAAGTATTGGATTTATATGTTATGGATCAAAACACTTAGAGATAAAATTATGAAATTACTTTCTTTGACTTCATGATAGTAGAACCTGAATTCTTTGAAGAAGTAATTTAAAAGATTCAAGATAAAGAAGGAGCTTAAGGTGTTGTTGCAGAATGCAAATGGATAGATTTAGGAAGTGAAAAAGGAGATATTCTCAAAAAAATATACCTTCATGATACAGATTAAATCTAATTAATGCCTGAATTTCCAGATGATAGTAATCAAGATGAGAATCGTAAATGGATCATCAGTCTTAAGTAAACTTATAAGGAAAATAAATATACTAAAGGATGGGGATTTGACAGGTATAGACTTGATAAAAACATGTCTAACAATAAAAAGATTGCAAGAGATATAGTATCTTCAATCAAAGAAAATCTAGACTCTACTGCATTAATTTAGAGATTATCTCCTAGTTAAATCAATCCTAATCCTAATTATAATAATAATAGTTTAGAACCTTCGATTCAAAAGAAGTAGAAAAAATGAAAATTTAAAATTTAAAATTTAATGTTTAATAAAAAAATGATGATAATATGAATCTAATGTTAACATTTGCATAAAAAAATTATTAATTATATATGTTTTAATTTAATAATCTCTTTAAAATATTAATGAAATGTTATAAATCTAACCTAAATTACTTTTTAAAATGGCTTTTTTTCATTTTTCGAATCAAAATATTAAAACAGTATTAAATAATTCAGTTTTTAACTAAGATGAAACATTTTTATTATAGATGAAAATTTAATAAATTTAATAAGTCCTTTTTATGTAAATATATAAAAGGTATTAATAAATACTTTTTACTTTAAAAATGGGATGTATTTGTTTCTTTAATAATTGTAAAAGAATCAAACTCATACTAAAATAAAAAAATTTACTTTTTTAGAAAATCATACTTTCAAAGAAAAGCTAATATTGGTTTAAATTGTAAATTAATAAAACTGATAAATTTTTGATTTCAATATTAATATTACCAATTTTTAAAGCAAGGATATTATAAAAAAAGATAGAAAGTAGGAATTTGAGGTGAATTAAAGTGTACGTAGAATATCTTAAGTTAATATGAAACGATTGAATAAAAAATCGAGGTAATAAATAGGTTACAAGTGTTTGATAAATGGTAGGAATGCATAAGATAGGTAGGATTATTAATAAGGAAGTTTTTAATTAATTAGAAGAAAAGAAATAAAGTTCAATCACTTTATCGTCAACTTAATTATTTTTTAGATTAATTTATTTATTTGTTTAATTATTATGTTAAAATTTATTTATTTATGTTCATTTATCTAATAGATTCATTTATTCATTATTTGTAGAACTTATCTTTAAAGATTTCAGCTACTGCTGCATACCGAAAATCAAAGAAATCAATTTAGGTAGTAGACTTAGATCTTTTCTCAGCTAAAGCTTTAATTAAATTGGGATTAAATTCATATTCAAATATTATCATAGTGTCATAAAGAACTACACCAGGGCAGATTTCGTAGCCACTTAAGTTTTATCTGGAAAGATTTAATTTGCAGGGTATTTATTCATTATCAAGACAACATATAATAGACTAAAGAGAAATATCATCAAGAGAAAATTTATATAATATTTCTTGGAGAGATCTGAGGTCCAAAATATTTGGAAAATACTTTCTCATAAAGAATTGATTTGCATCTTACAATTAATTATTTGATATTAAGTTAATCAAAGCATCTGTAACTATATTAACACTGTATTTTTCGGTCAGCGTTTAGGGACAAACACGTCTAATAATAAAATTTAAGTATCTGTTTTCAACGTTTGGCATTTTTTTAATTCTATCAATGGCCATTTCAAATGATTTTTGATAATTTAGATTAATATCGTCAACCACTTTATCCCAATTATAAATAGATTTCAACTTTTTAGAGAAATCATACATTCCCTAAAAAATTTATTATAATTCTTACAAGCGATTAGCTATATTATAAGCATTTATATGCTAAGCATCAACCAATCGGTTTATAGCAACAGTGTGATCATATTATCCTGTTTCTGTTATTTCAAGCAAATAAGCAGTGAAATTTTTATATTTTATAAAAGTATTTGTAGGTCTTATTAATTAAAGTTTGTTCATGTAATCATAAAATAAAAAATCCTCATCTTCACTCTAGCCAAATAAATCCGCTAAAAAGAAAAAATCGAAGCATAAATGATAGAATTCTCTGCATTTAATTGCCTTATTCAATTTAAAAGTAGTAAATCCAATTTCTTTCTTTGCCAATACAACTTTTTTGTTTTTATTATCATCATCTTAGTCATAATCATCTTCATTATCTTGGTCAAAATAGCTTTCTTTCTTTGTACTAGATTAACTTTATGTGCTACTTTCGTCAAAACCTTCTATAATGTGCTAATTATTCAAGCTTAAATATTAAGATTCAAATGGTTAAAATCCTATTGAGTCCTCTTCATCTTCCTCCATTTTATTTTACATAAAATTAGCTCTTCTTTCATACTGCTGCAGATTATTTTATACTATAGAACTTGGATAAAAACAGGGAAACTCCATTTTAAATTTATTTCTTAAATAAATCTTCTCTAATTTGTTTTTTTTTCTTTCTTTTAAGGTTATGATTGATTAGATTTCTGTTTATCTTTAATTAGTTTTCTTATATTTATTTTTTTACTGTATAAACTAATTTTTGTTGGTAGTAATCCACTTCTCTTAGATATACCTATTAAAATTAGATGAATAACAACTCAGCTCTTAATTCCAATCAATAAGCTATTATTCTAGCGCTAGTATAAATTAAGTTAATAAATAATTAGAAGTTAGTATTCCATAGTTCTAAACAAACTCCAGATTTAAGAAGTTTTCTTTTTTTGAAGATTTCAATGAATCTAAATACAAATTTTAAATCTTATTTTGCTAATTTTTCTATAATTTCTTTAAAATTGTATATTCAAAATAATAAAAGTATAACAACTTTATCTATTCCTATCCTATCCAACTTTAAAAATATATTGATAACTCATAATATCTTAAAAAAGCTATGCTACTCCTCAACTCAAAGTTATATTCTAAATATCATTTTAATAGGAGTAATAAGCTTCTATAATTTCTAAATAATCTCATTATTAATTTTCGTCTATTTTAAGACTATGAAATTAAATCTCCAAATTCAATTTACAAAACTGATTTAACTTACTAATTTGTCTAAATGATTTAATGGAAATAATTGAATAAAAAATAAGTTTTAATAATTATGCAGTATTAATGATAAACAATTATTTTAATTAAATCTAAATATCTACACCATAAATTATTATAATCTAATTTTTATTTATTTTTCTATAGGTATTAATTGCAATTTACTTTATAGGAATTTTATTGTAATTAAAAAAATAAACAAAATAGTGTATTTATTAAAAATATTTCCCCCACCGGGACTTGAACCCGGGTCTGAAGGGTGAAAACCTTCTATCCTAACCTGCTAGACTATAGGGGATATATGATAATTCCTAAATAATTTTTTATATTTTCTTTGAATGATCAAAAAAAGCTTTTCATTTCTGTATATAAAAATAAATTAATTTAATACATTATATAAACTTAGTTTAAAAAGAAAAAGGCGGATAGCCCGCCGTGGGGCTCGAACCCACGACCACAAGATTAAGAGTCTTGCGCTCTACCGACTGAGCTAGGCGGGCAATTCAGTAATTATTTTAATTTCCACACAATTTGTTTATTATTTAAAATAAAAAAATTAAATATTTTGTTTATAATTTTACAAAATTGTAGGGTTTATTTACTTATTTATATGGAAATTTATTTAAATTTTTTGAGGGAACTATAAATATAAAAAAGAATATTATTTCTATAATAAATGCAAGTATAAATATTATAGGAAATTCATTTACATCATATTTATGACTTAATATTCAAAAAAATTTTAAATAAAAATAATAATAATAATAAATGACAAAAGAAAGAAAGAAAATAAAATATATTTTAACCAAACATTTTTACCATTTATGAAAGTATTTAATACTTATTTATCTCTAACCTATTGTTTATTAAATATATCTATTTCTTAATATTTTTGAATTCAATCTATATAGAATTATAAACCTAGTTGTAAATTATCAGTATTTTATTATATCAATTCAAAAGTTGATAGTAGAACAATAAAAGTTATTAAATTGATTTGAACCAAATATTCTAAATTTTTTAGGAATTCAATTAAAAATGGCTAGATATTTCAATTATCTCTACTATTTAATCACTAAAGCATTATAAGGGTGCATTATTTGGTATATTATACAAATTATTAAAGTAAATAGCTTAATATTCTACTTTTCAAATATTTAATTTGACTACATCATTAAACAGTTTTTATTAAAAAAAAGATGGGAGAGGTCTCTCTTTTAGTAGTTGTTATAATAAGTTTAGTTTGTGAAAGGATAGCTTCATTTTCATTAAAAGTCAGCAACACCAATTTATCAAATTTTAAAAGTTTCTTGCTATTTATTTTCTCATTATGCTATCTAGATGAAATAATAATGCTAGTTCTGTTTGGTAAATTCAAAAACTATTTCTAATAAGGGTTAGGAGCTGCCTGTTATCTTATTAATATATCCTATGTTCCAATTACCTCAAGTTTTATTTCTTTTTTATATGAAGAAAAGATGTTCTTAAATCCTAAGTTTTTAATTGGGCTAATACCTATTCTATCTGTCTTAATCTTAGTTCATATTATAGTATTTTAAATAAATTTATAGCAAGATCCTATTGTGAGTTTTACTAAAGAAAAAAACTTTGCTTTATTGAAAAATCTACTTATCTCTTGGTTTCTTACAACAACTTACTTAATAGGGCTTATGGTTAGCTCATCAATTCCCTATTTCTCATACTATTTTTATTCGTATTTAGGAGCATTCATGATACTTTGGGTGTTTAAGTTCAGAAGAGTGCTTTTATTTGGAAATAGAATTTGTTTTCTTAAAATAATTGATCTGATTATGAACCTTATGATGGTATTTTATCACATTTCTTTTGATTTAAGAGTAGTATTTAATAGATATAATATAGAATATGTTATTAGAGCTGGCTGTAGTTTAGTGAATTGGCTATTGGTCTTCTTTTTTTCTTAAACAATTTTTATTTTTATCACATTTCTGATAACTATTAACTATTACCCAAGTTAGATACCTAATCCTTATAGAATTATTTATCTTTGCTGTCTTGTTGTTAGCCTACTTATTCATAGTAGAAGAGTATATTGTTTTGTGATTAATCCAATGATTTTTGGAGATAAATTGATTGAAATTAATGATAAAAGTGAACTAATAAAATATAATCTGAAACAGCATTCAGAAAAAATATCATAAGCAGAAATTATTATTATAAATATTGATTAAAATGATGAAAATACATAATAAGAATTACTTTCCTGTGTACTATTTGGATTTGGGAAAAGTGAAATAAAGTAAAAACCTAGAAATACTTAAAGGTTATTTGATGAATATGAATAACACCCTTATTTCTAAAAAGTAAGTGTCTTTTATGATCTGTAAGAAGGAATGCTAGAAACCTTACTATAAAATAATAAAATACTACCTTAAATTAATGAAATAAATTATTAATATTCAGGCTTAGATTAGGTAATTCACTATCTTTAAGTGCTTATAATATTTTGCAAATACAATCAATTTATTAAAATCACTACTCTGCAAAACGAAAGTGAAGTATTCAAGGAAATTTAGAATATTCATTTCAATTCTATTTTAACATTTTAATAAGTCATTTACATCTAAAGAATAGCCTTCAAAAAATTAGTATAGAAATAAATTAATTTAAATCCTAACTAAGTCTATTATGATCTTTATGAAGGATGAATAATTCTTTTACAATTTAATTAATCAATCGGGAGATTGAGTTATTACCAGAAATAAAAACTATCAAACTTCATGATTTAATTTCTCGATTTCTTTTTTAAAATAAAAAAACATATACCTCATTGCATTCCATTTTAAGAAAGATTTTCAAAGGAAAGAAAATGTTGTTACTTATTATTTTATGTTTATAATTACACTTAAATGTATATCCTTTCATGCTTAATAAACGTTATAAAATTTTATAATTGTTTGTAATTTTTAAACTAATTTTGGCGTAGATTGAATATTCTTACATAAATAATATACTCTATTATTTTATTTTATATATTTTTTGCTGTACTATAATAATATTACTTTTCTAACTTATTATCTTAATAGGAGTGATATTTAATTTATTGGTCGACAACTGATTTCTATACCATATATAATTCAAATCAAGACATGAGTTATTTTTGTTAACATTCGAGTTATTAATGATTAAAAATAACAATGATTTATTACATACAGGTGTGTAATAAAATAGTAACTAACTATTATAAGGAGTCTTTAAGTTTTTTCTACATGAAAGCAATTATACTTAATTTATAGAGTATTCTTAATTTAACTTTGATAAAAAAAAATATTTTTAATAATCGATGTTTAAATATTTATCAAGATTATAAGAATAATAGTATTTATTAAGTAAATAGAGTTAATAATACTAAAGAAATTCAGTTTATTTTTATTACGCTATTTCTATTTGTTACAGATTTAATCTTGTATTAAATCACTGGAAATAGAAACTATCAACCACTTTTATAATCCTTACACACTTTTATTAGTAGGTTACAATTTCAGGTCAACTCTTTAAAATAAATTAATAATTAAAATAACAAAAACATTAAAAAAGAAAAATTAATTATCCCTAAAATCAATAACATAAAAAAATGGAAGTTTAAAAAAACAGTAGACTTTAATTATTCTAGAATTTAGATATGTTTGGAGTTCCAATTTGTATTAGATTTAATTCGAATGAAACTCACAAAACTGGTTTTGGAGCTACTATAACGCTTGCAATTATCATTCTGCTAACTATATAGTTGGGAGAAGTTTTAAATGATATCTTTTCTTTTGCTAATTTCTCTATTATTTTTTAAGAGAATATAGTTGCTGTACCCTCGCGGTTTGAAATAAAACCTTAAAATTTCAGCTTTGCATTTGGTTTATAAGATGCTAAATTGAGTTAAATTCTTGACGAAAGTATTTACACAGTGGAAGCTATCTATCGAGACACTTATAAAGTTTTTAATCCAGCAACAAATTAATTTGATTTTAAAACAGATGAATACCCTTTTAAAGCTGTACCTTGTACTGCAGACCATTTCTAAGTTTCAGGAGTTACTGAATATTTCCTCAAGCTGCCTTTCAAAAAGCTTTATTGCTTGCCTACTGATTAGTTACTTATTCTTTAAGGTTAATTTGGTTCAGATATATATAGACGTATAAGAATTAAAATAAAAGTATGCTAAGGAAGTCATTGTAAACCAATGGATTAAATATAAAGTGCTATTGGCTACTGTAATTTATAAATTTATTATATAAATTATGCAGTTTAAGTTATTGATCGCTAAAATCCTTTCAAGGGAATTGGATAAAATACTTTTTGGTAATCTGGATACTCAATTATGAAAAACATTAATATTTACTTCCGAAACACATATGTTGACTCAGATGAAGGCTACATTTCAAGTAATTTGAAAACCCATCAAAATTTACTCTACAGTTTTGATAGAGAATAATTAGTTACACAAGTAGATAATATTATGTTTGATGTATATATAAACCTTGAAAAAAATAAAGAATCTCAATACATTAGGAGATATAAAAAGCTATAAGAAGGGTTGTCATAACTTGGAGGACTATTCAATTTTCTTTTCTCTTTAGGTTCAATAATTTGCTATCCTCTTTCAAGATTGCTTCTCTCTTAGAAATTACTGAATTCTGTGTTTTCTTTTTAAGAAAAAGACAGTTAATTATTAACATTAGCTGCTTCACAATAAAAAGAATATTAATAGAATTTGTTTTAGTTGAATGATAGCAGTTCAAAATCTAACCCTCATTTAAAATAATAATTCTATCAAAAAAGCTAATAATAAAATTAAATTAGATTAGAAAATAATATTTTAAATAGTAAGTTAGTTAGCAATAGCGATGTATTTGGACTTAAATAGTCATAGTTAAAAAATACCCGCAATAAAAACCGCTCAAAGCTTAAAAAAGATGAGGTCTTATTCACAAGAGAAGAGTAACCAGTTGAATCAAACAATACTGAATCTAAATAATTAAATTAGGATAATTATAAAATTGAAACTAATATTCCATCTCCCTATCTATACCCATCCTAGTACCCTATAATAGAAGCAGGAAAAGAAGATTAAGTAATTGAAAATAAATCTTAAATTAAAAGTTCTCTAAGTTAATTATAGATCAAATTGTGTGATATAATTAGAGGTATTTTTTCATAAAAATTATTTATGTTTATAAGAAATAAATAAAGTGAAAAGAGTGAAATGATTAATTATGCTTTTGAAAAACTGAATAATTAATTAGATATTTATAGAATAATAATAAAACTCTAAGAACTGGATAAGCTAAAACACTTACTCTTAAACGATGATTAAATTAAACTCTTAGAGTATATACCATAACCAGTTCTGAATTTAAATAAATTTAAATAGCTCACCTAAAATAAAGAAAAATCAAAGTTTGGTATTTTTCATAATGATATAAAGAATCCTTTAGAAAGAGCTTAAGATGCTCTTAGTGCTTATCACAACATATTTAAACTAAAAGATAAAGAATCTATTTCAAAAATTGATAAGAAATTATTGTAATTAATAGACCCTTATCAAATGAATGACAAGTAAGATTTATTGTAACATTTCTCCAGCTCTAAATACAACGATACTAATTAACTTACTTTATAAGCTGATTCAAGGTTAAGAAAATTAAGTAATACAGAGTTTACTGAAGAAATCTAATTTGGGCATATTAAAAATACAAATTGTAATAAAGATTCAGAGGTTTTAGGAGAGAATTTAATATTTTTAGATAAGTGAAAATAAATATGTATAATAAAAAATAAAGTATGTAAAAAATATATTTATCTTTTTATATTTAAAGCAATTTAAATTAAATAAGAAACTTTATAATTGAGAAGAATCTAACTAAGTAGGGAGAATAAAAATTAAAAATAATCATAGAAAATAATTAAATTTTTAAAATCAAACACTTTTAAAATAGAAGAATTTTTCCAATATCAAATTGGGTAATAACTATCATAATTTGAAATTTTATATTCTTATAGACAATATTAATAATCTAATTGAATTTTATTTTTAGAAGTTTTCAAAAGAGAAATTTATGAGATAGTCACTATAATTTTTCTAATTTAATAATCGGGTAAATTATTACTCGCAAAATAGATTATTTTCTGCAGCTATAATAATATGGAGATATGAATATTATTCATTTTAATAATTCTATGCTTTTCTTATTCTTTTATAAAACTAAAGAAAATTTTGGTTGAATATTAGAGTAAAATAAATTAATCTTTTTTAATACTTTAATTTGTTACGATTAAATTAAGGAATATTATAACAAATGATTGAAGTGATGTAGTAATAACAATTCTAAATTAACGGATTTATCAGTTATAAATTGATAATAAATTTACGAAGAAGACTTGATCATAATAAATATTGATAGGTTGAAAATATTCCTTAGAGAAAGATAATTAATTACACATTAATTTTTCAAAATTAATAAAATTAAGTTAGAAAATAAAGTACAATAAAAAAATAAATCAAAGTCAACATAAATCTAGATAGCAAAGCACTCTAAAATAACTGAATAAAAATATTAATAGACTATTTTGAGAAATGTAATAATAATAAATTAAATTTAGTAAAATTTTTAGATTAAGTTTCATTATCTTTGTTCGACTCAATTTACTAAATCTCATCTGGTGGTATATCTATAAATAACTAGTAAATTAATTAATTATTATATACCAAAAATCCTTCTTAACTAAGGTCAAAAAAGAAATAAATAATAGATAGACTAAGTAAAGACTATCTTGATTTAAATTTTAAGTTACCTCATATGATGAGACCTTAATTAAAGAGGATATATGGTATTTAAATTCTATAAGTGATATTAAAATTTAAATTTATCTAAAATAGTATTAAGACATGCTTTGGACTGCATTTATTTTGATCTATTTCCTGTTAGGTGGATTATCTTCATTTGGATATTTTAATTAAAAGTTGAACTTTACTAAATAAGAGAGCCTGATTCTTCCACTTTTATACATCTTGCTCATTGAAGATATATTTTTTATCATTAAAAGAAATAAATATAGCTAATATTATAAAACTGACAATAATCGGAGCTGGTATATTAGATATTTCTTGATGATTACTTAATTAATACCAATTTTGTTACCAATTCAAATAATTTGTAATGAGAGATAACTTGAATACTTATTTATAATACTCCCTCTTCTTTCTACCATTTATATATGCTATATGGTCACCTACTTTATTATACTTAGGATTGAGGAAATAATGCATCTATAAGGAATCATAGACTATAAAAAAATTTTCATTACTTTCATTTAAGCTATAGTTTTATGTGGAATTTCGAATTAGTTTGAACAAAGTAAGAAAAACATATGGCTTGGATATTTAATTATTGGATATGTGATCGTATTTTCTTAAATAATTATCATTTATTAAAGATTTAATAATAGAATATTAGGAACTTACTAAATTATAGCAATGATAAAGATAATTTTTGGTATAAATACTGATATCAGCTAAAACCAATTTAAATAGTTTGCTAAGAAAATGAGAGTTTATACTTTAGATTTAGAATTTTAGTTTTAAATTTACTTTTTATTTTCTTCGGTTTTACTTCCAATCCTTTACATTATATAAGTCTAATCTACAGATTTGAGTTTATCTGATCCTGCTGTTTAAATCTGGTTTGTCCTTCTTTTTTTACATTTTATTTCTCACCTTTACTTAATGTTTAAGAATATACTTCCGTATTTAATAAAAGGATCTAAATTAATATTCATTAGAGATTCTAGAAGTATGACTTAGCTTGTTTAGAATTTCAATCAGTAATAATACAAAAATGTAGAAATTATAATCTTAAATATCAGATTAACTCAATAATAAGATATTAGTGCTGTATAAAATTATCTTTTCTTTGATTTAAAAGGGCTTTAAATCGTTGATTTATAAAATTAATATTATAGAAAAGACAAGAACAATTCTAATGTATTCTAAAAGATAAAAATGATTGAATAATTTAATTTAGAAACTTTTTAAGATAGTTTAAATTAAAGGTAAATACATAGTTAGATAAGATAGATAAAGTTTTCTTTACTAGATGATAATACCTATATTAATTTAATAAATCTTTTAATTCAAAGAGACTTGCTTATAAGAGTTAAATGCTAAAGACAATTACCAGCATTTTTCAATAATAATGCAACTAGAGCATAAATTTAAGATCTTCATGAGAAATTCCTAACAATGTATTAAAATGTTGCTATTGTATAGAATATTATCTTTCAAAAAGAATTATCTTCATTTATTCCAATTAATCCTAGATTAGTTTAATATGATTTATACAGTGATTGATTGATTTACCTATAAATTATTATCTTATTTAGTAATTAGATTAAAATATACATATTTACATATTATAATCTATAGATTTTAAAATTCTCTTTTGTTTACAAAATTAAATGACACCACATTTCTCAACAATTTAAATTTATTTAGAAGAATAAAATATATATTAAACAGTTTATCATTAAAATTTATTAATTTTATAAATATTTATGATTTTAATGAATTAGGTAGGGATTCAATCAAGTGACTCAAATAGACTCTTAATTAGCTTTAATTTTTCAAATCAAAAAGAAACTTTTGATTTTATCAAATATTTTAACTTAAAATAATTCTATTTTAATTTCTATCTATCTTCAACCTCTATAAAATTATTTCTTTTTTAATAATTTATAATTATCTAATAATTTAAATATATCATTCAATTTCAATATTTACTTTAAGTATAAACTTAATTCCTTGAGTTAATTCAATTATTTAATACCTTGATTTAACCCTCTAACTCCTTACAAGCCAATATAATTATAGCTACATAAAATAAATAAATTGTGTTTTATAAAATAATATTTTCTTTTTACTTTAAATAAAGAGTTAAGGATGTTAACTTATTAAGCTTTGCTATTATTTAACCAATTGATTCAGTACCAACATCTTTTATTAAATTGTTACTTATAATTTAATAATAAATTAAATACGTAAATAACCATTTAAAATAACAACAAATTATACAATAAGTATAAATGCAAAGAGCAAAGATTTTTGCACTGTATCATTCCCTCCATTAATTTAAAAATGCCTTATTCTCCAAGTTGGTTACAACTATAATTATAATAATTAAAAATGCTAGTTTTATTATATTACATATCTATAAATGAAAAATAATTATAATTTGATCTAAAACATATTTTATAGCTTCGTTATTATTAATAGCAAAATTAAATAAATAGTCTTACCTTAAATATAGAGTTAATGATTCTAAATCCTCAAATTTGGATAGTCCTTAGGATATTACTTATGCACATTCTATGTCAATATAATTCATGCTATTTTATTTGAATTCAATATAGAATTAAATTACTAAAAATGATAAATACCCTAAGTCTAAATTAAGTTTCATAATTTTTTTAATTTCTGTGATTCCTTAAAATAAATGATTAATCCCATCAATTCTGAATGAATTATTTCTATAAATTTTTTTAGAATATCAAAGTTAAAAAATTATTTAAACTTAATAAACATATACGAAAGATCAAGTATCAAATTATTTATATTTTTGCACTCTTTAATACCTTAAGCTAAGTTAAAAATACCATCCTCATCTATTTCGTTTCTGCTATATTGTAAATTGAAAAAATATATTTTAAATACTATTTAAGTTTAAAAACTGAATTATAATTACTATAATTCTAAGGTTAGCATTTATAGATTTTAACATTAAGAAATAGCTGAACACAAGCTAGAAACTCCATCAGATAAAATAGAATTTTCTCTTAAATTGGATTTATATTATTTAGAAATTTAAAATAATAACTTAGTTAATTTACTATAGTTTTAGAGTTAAGCTTTCCAAATTTGGGTTTATTAGTAAAAGTGATCCTATTTATATACCTCCTAGCACTCCAATAGAATTTTAGCTGTTTAAAATTTATTAATCCATTTAAAATGTAAAAATAAATATTTACTTTAAATCTAGGTTTAATTATAAAAGGTTTTTTAATTAAAAAAATCCTTAGCACAGGTTTTAAGCCTATTATGAATTGATATTACAATTTCTTCATAATTATTAAAATAAAAAGTTTTAATATTTATTTTATTCTAAAAATAATACTAAAATAAAATCTATTACGCTAAATTTATAGTGAACTATGAAAGATTTATTAATCTTTTAAGGAAATAACTAATATTTTCAATATCACTATCTCTTAATTTTTATTATCTTTGCATTAAAAAATAATATTTTTAGAGATATTTGATTATTTTGAAAGTTTACCTTAGATTAATATGTATCGAAGATGTATTAAAGTTTGTAAAGCTATTTATCTTTTAATAAAAAAATATTAATTATTTGTATAAATGTTCCTAATTACACTATACCTATTTGAAGCTTTTTATTTCCATTATAAAATATAGCAGTTTTATTTTATTTTTTACAATAAAGAGTATTAATAATATATAATAAAAAGTTGCTTATTTAAATTAAAAAAAAAAGGTTGAAAAAAATTGTTTGAATGAAATCTGATATGAGGAAAAAAAATATGCATAAAAATTAATTATCAATCTAACTTATAATCAATTTTTAATTTAAATTGTTTAATTTATAAAATTAAGCAAATTTAATTATATCTAATATTTTTTTCCTAATTTCAAGTAATCATAAGAAATTAATATAAATCAAAATGAACCTTTTATGATCATGATTATTTAATATAAATTAATTTAAAAAATACTATATTTTGTTAACAAATATCCCTACTGTTCATAATTTAAGAATACTATAATTAATGAAAGTAAGTAGAATTAAAAAAATTTCTTTTTAAACTTAATATTATTGTTTGTAACAAATACCAGTATATGAGATATTTATTGTGTATAAATGAAAATAATTTACATCTATATTTATTTATATATTAGATAGAATGATATAAATTTACTTATAGAATCATATATATAATTAATCTTTATTTCAGATAGCTAAAACTGTTATTAAAATTATCAAAGCAAATTAAATAATTAAAGAAGATGAAGTTTAAATTTCTATATTATCATCAAAACAGCTTCCATTTTAACATTTTTCACATATACTCTTATTTAATTTATAGCCAGAAATACATACAGTGCAAGTATCTTCTGTAGTTTTACATTAAGAACAAGGTGACTTACAAGGTAAGCATTTTCTTTAAACTGGCACATGATAATAACCATCTAAACAGTTAGTACAAAAGTTAGTATCTTGTTCACAAGTAGTGCAAGGTTTTTCACAAGATTAGCAAATACCTCCAATGGCTATTTAATCGCTTTTAACACAAGAAGTACAATAGGTAGGAGTATTATTGCAAGTTTTACAAGGATTAGAGCAAACTAGCTAACACATTCCATTAGATTCAATTGTAAAATTAGTATTGCACTAATCACATACATCTTTACTTTTACAAGAAGAACAATTACTTGTGCAATCTTTGCACTCATTAGTAGAGGAATCTAGATATTTACCATCATTGCATAATTGACAAACGTTATCTTTACCATCAGTGCATTTTTTACAAGAAGATACAGTACAAAGAATGCACTTACCTTAAAAGAGATAGTATCCTGAATTGCATGAAGTGCAATTTGTTGTAGTATCAGAGCAAGTACCACAACTAATATCACATTTGTTCACACATTTTCCTGTACTATTGTCTTTATAATATCCTATCTTACAAGCATTGCAAGAAGTTCCATTTTGACAAGTTAAGCAGTTAAAAGTAGGATCACATTGAACACAATATTTGTTAGGGTGTAAATAAAAGCCATCTTTACACTATTTACACAAATCATTAGAGCCATCTTCACATTACACACAGTTTACATTGCAAGTAAAACATGTTTTATTATATAGTTGGTAGCCTTTTTCACAACCTGTACACATATTTGTATCTTATGAACAACCGAAGCAGGGACTTTCGCACTTTTAACATCTTCCTATGCCATTTTAACCAATTAAAACAGCATTTTCAAAACAAGAAGAGCAACCATCAATATTTTAATCCAAAGTGCAAGTCTTACAAGAAGTATCACAAACTGGAGGATTATTTTAGTCAATAGAGCAAGTATTTCCAACTTAAATATAACCTTTTTAACAAGAGAGAGCTGTATAACTAGTTAAGTGACATGTCTTAATACCAAGATCACATTTTAAACAAGATTTATTTTAACTTAAATAATAACCATCCTAACATCCAGTGCAGGCTGTAGAGCTTTAAGATTAAGTGCAGCTAGTACAATTAGCAGAGCAATTTCCTGCATTAATAGTTTATTAGCACGATTATCCATTTAATTCAAATGAATTAATACAAGATTTGCATAAGTTGTTATCTTATTCACAAGATACGCAAGGGCTTACACAATTATAACAAATACCATTAGAAGAATACTAAGTGATTTTAGCACATAGAGTACAATATGTGGATGAACCTTAACATTCAGTACATGAATCATCACATTTTAAACATTTATCATTTGATAGATAATAACCAGGTAAGCAAGATTAGCAAGAAGTAATACTTCCAGAACAAGTGGCACAAGGATATTCGCATTCTACACACTAATAATTAATTACTATTTTATTAGTCTTCTCACAAGAAGTGCATTATGTATCAGAACCACTTAAACAAGTAGCACATGGAGATTAGCATATACAGTTTACTTAATCAAGTATTAAGCTAATAAAACTAGTAATCAGCAATAGATTATTCAATTTCATATAGTGAACTTTTAATATTATTATGTATCCTTTGAATATGTAAATTTTTGTATTACATTATTTTTTACTTTAATAATTATATGAATATCATCTATCTAAATTTCTATTTTAACTCATATTATTCTTTGGTACTGATAAAAAATGGGTGATAAATAATGGTAGATTAAGAAAAAAATGACCTGAAATATTAAATTTTAGGTTAATAACAGGTTTTGCTTAAATGAAATTAGACTCCTTAATAAATTGTAAATTAAGTTTATACTCAAGCAAATACTTAACCCTCAAATTTAAAATTACTTCTTTTATTTGAGGTAAATATTACGTGTAGAATTATTTAATCAAAAATCTTAAATCGTAATTTGATTATACAGAATTTTGTATTATGGATAAAATTTAGATTTTTATATCTTATAATTTAATTGATTAGCAAAGAGTATTAATTAATGGATAGCCATCAAAATTAGGTAAGTAACAATCTATTCAGGAAGTTTAAATAGGAGAAATTGAGAAAATCATTCGAAAGCTGAGTGTAAAATCTAATAAATTACAATCCATTAAAATAGTTAATTTGTAAGTGATTTTTTATAAGAATTTTAATAAGTTTATGTAGAAGTAAAGATATTAAAGAAGTTAAAGATTGAATGATAAAAATAATATCATTAATATTTTAATCTAATCATACACAATTTCTATTCTTTCCCTTTTCATATATTTTTAATTTCGAATAATATATTATATTAACAATTATTTATCTATAGCAAATTATTCCCATCAACCCAAGCTTTTACAAATTTAATAAAGTGATTTACTCATTTCAAGTAAAATTTTTACAAGTTGGAATCTATGTTAAAGATAATACAAAATATTAAACACTCAATCCTATTAGATTACATAAAAAGAAAGAAATAAGAAAATTAGTTTTCCCATTTGATTTCTCATAAACTTTGAAGAATTTTGAAAGCTTTCTTCCAATTGATTTTTCAATAAAGAAGAAAAAAAGAAAATAAATTTTAGCATTGAGTTTAATATTCCTCTCAGTTTAGTAACTAAATTGGGAGAGAGGATTAGTAGAATATTTTATTTAATTAAATTATGGTCAATTAAATTTTTTTTCTTAATACATTACAAAGATCAACCTGAAATCATTTACTTAATTTATTTAATTTTTGCAAGCCTTTGTTACTATAAAATAATTAAGCCATAGAAGAGTCTCAAATGTAATAAGAGTGGGTCTTATAAATACTTTTGAGATTTGTATTTTTGATCATCCAAACTATGAGTAATTTTATTTTAAATGAATTAAATGACATTAACACACTGAAAAATGGATTTGTTTAAATTAATATTAGAGATAGAATGTATAATCTTACAAATTCTATATATCTCCTTTTATTATTCTATACTATCCTTTAAGATATTCTAATAAAAAAAAATACTTCCGAGATATTCACTCCTTAGTTTATCCCTTCACTAGGATCAAAGTTAAGAAAATTTAAAAGAGAAAAATATTTATTTTTAGCCTCACCAATATTTTCTACTGTTTTCCTCTACTTAAGTACCCAATATTCTATTGTGCTTAAATGCGATATTTTTCATAGAAATAGTAATTAAGTTTATTACAATCCTAAGAACAATAATATGGGCTTTTATTAAAAGAGAATATTTTACATGATCAATTATATTAATTTTATCTCTATTTAAAACACTTTAGTTAATATAATATTTCTTTATTAGAAAATACTCTAAACATTAATTAATTTTTGAACTAATTAATTAGAATAAAGATTCAATAATAGATCCTCTCAGTTTGTATAACTTATCTGACCTATTTAAACCTCTTTGTTCACTTTAAAATATTTTATAAAAATAAAGAGTAAAGAAGTAAAAAATTTGATCTATATCATCTCTATTAAGTAATGAAAAAATATATTTTAAAAATATGGTTATTATTAATCCTAAATCATAAGCATTATAAACATAAATGAACCAATCTGAGCAATAAAATAATTCTAAATTGTTGATTTAATTAATCATATTATATATTGGAGAAATATTAGTTTTAAAGATTTTTAAAAGTTTCATTATTAAATAATCTAAGTTTGAAACTAATTGAAGAATTCTCAGTTAAATATTTTAAATAGGAATAAAAGTTCATTATAGTCGCGCTACGAATTTTTAATTCTTGTGAAGCAATTTAAAAAATGAGAAAGTAACATTCTTTAAATCTTTAATATTTTAATAAAAATTATTTATTTTATTTAGAACAGAATTTTATCATAAATTTGGATGAAACATGTTTATTTTTTAACTCTGCTTTCTTGAAGTAAAATCGAAAATATTTAATATAATGAACATGATAAAAGAAAATCAAATTATATATTTTGAATTAAAATTTATAAAATAAGATCATCCTATTATTATAGAATCTAACATATCTATGTAGGTTTGAAAAATTTAATCCTTTGATTTCATTCATAACCAATATTTAGGATTATTATTTTTAAACTTTAATATTCTACTTTCTTAAAATTAGCAAACATTTTAATTTATGATTTTTTTAAAAGAAATATATTGATAAACATTTTTGAGTTAAATCAAATATCTTATTTTAAAGACTTTAATTAAAAAATAAAAAAGATATTTTAATTTTATACTATTATATAAAAACTATTTATTCTTTTTTTAATTAAATTCAAATATTAAAAGCATAGTTATCATAAAGGATACCACAAGTATTACCAGCATTAAGAGTGATGTATCCACCTTCACCCCAGCTAGCACCCCAAGAATTTCTGACAATCCAGTTACCTTAGTTATCATAGCCAACAGCAATAACAGCATGATTCAATTAGTTTCTTTAGGTGTTTCCACAACCATTATAAATTCCTCCAGAATAGAACTACCATGAAGAAGCATCTACAGCTACAGAGACAGGAGCCCTAGAAATTGCATATTAGAGAGCATTTTAGTTTTGTTGAACAGAGTAATATTAATCCCTTAAGTAGAAACGAGGAGAGTTAACATTTCTACAAGACCCTTAGAAGCCAACATATGGATAAGCAGATGATTAAACTATACCATTTTGAGAAGCATAATACAAACCTTCAGAGGGAAAACCGCCATTGCATCCATCTGATTAATAACTATATTACCTAGAAGCACAGTCAAGTACATTTTATTCAGAGAATGTAGGGAGTTGTCTGTATTTAATGAAATATAAAGATTCAAGAACTCCTGCAGTAGCAAATGTCCAACAAGAACCACACTAGCCTTGATTCTTAACAGGTCCTACAGCACCATAATTTCTCCAATCGAAACTACTTCCACCAGCTACACCTCTTAAACTGCCTGTAGATTTAGAAGGAATTTCAGGAGTTTCTGCATCATTAAACTCGTGCTTAAGTGGTTTTGAACCTGAAGTAGAAGAAAGATGATGATTAAGAATACGCTAAGAAAACTCTTCACTTGTCATATCAGCAAATTAGTTAAGGGCTAAGTTATGATTTTTATTTGAATCACTATTGTGGGTTTCAATATATTAATTGTTTGATAAAAAAACAATTTGACGATAAATTCTTTCTTCTTCTGAGATGTAAGCACGGTTATTAGATTATCTCCATTTATTGTAAGATACAATGCCTTTAAGAGTAACAAGCCTTTCAGCATCAGTTCCATAAGCTGTATAATCATTACAAGTTACAAAATGAACTCCAAGCAAGATTAATGAAATTATTAATAACTTATTCATTTTTAAAAAAATGCAATTGTTTTTAGAAATTAGAATTTTTTTATAATTAAGTTTTTATTATTAATTTAGGTTTAAAAGATGTTGACATTTAAAGTTGTGATAATAACAACCAACCAATCAATCAATCAATCCTAACTTTATAAATTTTTCTATTGATTTAAAAAACGAATATGAAAGAAAATTTAAAATTAGCAAAATTTATCCTATCATTTTAATAGTATTTGATTAACTAATTACCTAAATTTCATATTAAGTCATTATTTTTAGAAAATTTAAATTTTTAATAAAAATGATGTGTAAAATTAATTAATAAATTAGGATTTCCTCTATCTTTTATTGTTGATTTGGTTGATTAGTTGATTTATTTTTAGTACAGAAGCTTATTAAAATTATTTAATTTGGTAATATAATGATTTACTTTTTTATTTAATTAGGTAGACTTAAAAATATAAGATTTCCAAAATGTACTTACACCAATCTCATATTTTAGGGTATTTATCTCATGATATAAGAATTCTGTAAAAAATTGACTTTTATGCTATTTTCTAAAAAACTGTAAAAAAATTCAACATTCCCTATCAGAGTTCTAGTATTTTATTTAATTAAGATATAGATTAAATAATCGCGAATTTTAGCATATTTTTATCTCTACCTATGATTATTTTCTAGTAATCCTCTACTCTAAATCTACTTGATATCAAGTATTATTCTATTTTTTTATTTTTTAAATATAAATTGCTTAATTCAAAAAATCTAAATAGTATTCTTGTTTATATTTTATTTAACACACTTATAAAATTTATTTTGTTTAATCTATTTGAAGTGTAATTTAAGTTCATATTAAATATCATGATAATTTTTTATAACTTTTACTACTTTAATTATTAAGTATTAGGATAATTTTCAAATATAGTGTGTTTCAGAAAAAAGTGCTTACCCATTTAACTCAAATAAATAATAGAGTTATTACTTTCATTAAACCAAAGTTGTTTTGAAACTAATTATTATACAAATACTGATTAAAGTAATCTCTATCCATATATATTATATCAATAAAAATCAAAATAAATTTAAATGAATTTTATCAGTAAGCACTTTTTTCTGAAACAGACTATATTTATAGTTAATTTTAACATAGAATATTATTAATTTAAGTTAAATAAGTGATTTATATAGAATTTAAATTTAGAAAAGATTCTTCTATATAATGATAAATAAAGATAAATAATTCCTAATTTATATAAAAAAGTTTCATAAATAAAATTAAGAGTTATAATTAAATATATTGAAATCATAAATAAAATTAAGAGATATAATTAAGAGATATTGAAATCAAATTATTACTTTAATTTTATAATGAATAGTACTTTAATCATTCTTCTTCATTCTTTTGTATCCTGCTTACATACTTTTATTTCCTATTTTTGATAAGATTTATCAATTCTAAATACAATTAAATTTCTATTAAACTTCTAGTAATTTTGTTTTTTAAGAAAAGGAAATTTATATTTTATTTAAATTTAATAATATCTCTAACAGATATGAACCAATCAGTTATTTCATAAAGTATTTATAAAAATCCTATTACAAAAACCACTTTTTAATATACAATAGATAAATAAAAGTTTATTGAATATAACATAAAATCAATTTAAATTTAATTTTTTATTTAATAAAATATTTGATTCCCTAAAAGAGGGTGTAACTGAATTTTAGGTAAATATCCATATTTTTGTTTTACTAATTTCTTATTTATTTTAAGAGATAATTTAAAAATTATTTAATAACATGGAATTTTGGAAATGAAATTTGGAATAATACCTACGTTTTTTACTTGATAAAAATACATTTAAACTCTTTAATTTTTTATATTATTTTGTCCCTTTATATCTACTGTTTAATTTTACATAATCCTATCTATTTTATATTTTAAATAAAAAATAATTCTTATTAAATTCAATTTTATGAATTTAATTTTTGGAAATCTGTGAATATTTTTATTTATTTTTTAATTAAATAAATTTATAAAATATATATATAAAAAACATTGATTGGATTATACTCAAATAATAATTTATTTAGTTAATCTTATTTCAAATAGCTAAAAATTATATGAGAATTATCAAAGAAAATAGTATAATTGAAGATTATGAAGTTGGAATTTCTATACTATCGTCAAAACAGTTCCCCTTTTGGCATAATTCACAATTACCTTTATTTAATTTATAGCCCGTAATACATTTAGTGCAAGTTTATTCTGTAACTTAGCATGATGAACAAGGTGACTTACAAGGTAAGCATTTTTTTAAATTTGGTACAAGATAATAACCATCTAAACAGTTAGTACAAAAGTTAGTATCTTGTTCACAAGTAGCACATGGTTCTTCACAAGATTAGCAAATACCTCCAATAGCTATTTATCCTCTTTTAAAACAAGAAGTACAATATGTTGGAGTATAATTGCATGTTTTACAAGGATTATAGCAAGCTAGCTGACACATTCCATTAGGTCCAACTGTATAATTAGGATAACACTAATCGCATACATCATTACTTCTACAAGAAGAACAATTACTTGTGCAATCTTTGCACTCATTAGTATAGGGATCAAGATATTTACCAACATTGCATAATTGACAAACATTATCTAAACCATCAACACACTTTTCACAAGAAGAGACAGTACAAAGAATGCACTTGCCTTAAAAGAGATAGAATCCAGAATTGCATGAAGAACAATTTTCTGTAGCACCAGAGCAAGTAGCACAACTAGGATCACAATTGTGAACGCATTTTCCTGTAATAAAATCTAAATTATATCCTTCCATACAAGTTGTACAAGAAGTTCCATTTTGGCAAGTTAAGCAGTTAAAATCAGGATCACACTCAATACAATATTTGTTAGGGTGTAAATAAAAGCCATCTTTACACTATTTACACAAATCATTAGAGCCATCTTCACATTACAGACAGTTTATATTGCAAGGAAAACATTAAGAATTAAAAAGTTAATAACCTTCCTCACAACAAGTACAAATATTTGTATCTTATTAACAACCGAAGCAGGGACTTTCACATGGTACACAACGTCCTACGCCATTTTAACCAATTAAAACATCATTTTCAAAACAAGAAGTGCAACTATCAATATCTTCATCTTAAACACAAGTCTTACAAGACATATAACAACCAGGAGGAGAAGTTTAGTCAATAATGCAAGAATTTCCAACTTAAATATAACCGCTTTCGCAAGAGAGAGCTAAGTTACTGTATAAATGACAAGTCTTATAGCCAATTTCACATTATAAACATTATTTATTTTCATTCAAATAATAACCATCATAACATCCAGTGCAGGCAAAAGAGTTGTTAGATATAGAGCAACTGGTACAATTAGCAGCACAATTTCCTACATTTGTAGTTTAAGAGCATGTTTATCCTTTTAATTCAAATTAGTTAATACAAGATTCACATAAGTTACTATCCTAATGGCAAGACACACAAGGACTTTCACAATTATAACAAATACCATTTGAAGGATATTAAGTTATTTTAGGGCATGAAACACAGTAATTAGCTGATCCATAACATTCACCACAAGAAGTATCACATTCTAAGCATTAATGATTTGATAAATAATGGTAAGGTTAACAAGAGGAACAATAAGTATCAGAACCAGTTACACAAGTAGCACATGGATACTAGCATTCACAGTTTACTTTATCAACTATTAAGTTAATAAAGCCAATAACCAGCAACAGATGGATCTATTTCATTATGGGAAATATCAATATTTTTATATCTTTTGAATCTTTAAATTTTTGTTTTTGAAATTAATATTTTCCTTAAATATTAATATAAATAACTTTAGAAAAATGTCGATTTAAACTTTTATTTTCTTTCCTATAGATAAAAGATGGCTATAATCATAAATTATAGTAATATGAACACCTGAAATACTTAATTTAATGTTAATTTAAGGATTTAATCTTTATCGAAATCAAATTTAATAATAAATGTGTAATTCGTTTTTATTCAAGATAATTCTTTGCCCTGAAATTTTTCATTCTTATATTTGTGAGGTAAATTTTAAGTGTATAATTTTTAATCAAAAGCTTAAATTGTGGTTTTATTTTACAAAATTTTGTTTTATGGATAATAATTAGGCTTTAATAACTTATAACTAAATAAAAATGTGAGTCTATAAATAGTGTGAGTGTAATTATCAAAGTAAGGTAATAAAAATATTATGAAATTATCTAAAAGCTCTATTATAAATCTAATTAATTATGATCCATTAAAATAGAAAATATGGAAGAACTTTAGATATGGATTTTAAAAAGTTAATCTCTAATAAACATTAAAAGAAATAAAAGATAAAATATACAAATCAATTATTTAAATTTTAATTTATCCATACAATTATTTCTTTTATTATCCTTTTATTTTAATAATATTTTAAACTCTTTTCAAAGATAACAAATTATTTACTCATTTCATAATATTTCTTACAGGCTGAAACCTTAATTAAGCATAATACAATTTCTTAAATATTCAAATTTAAATAATTATAATAGAAGAAAAAAGAATATCAACCCTATTGTTTTCTAGAAGAATTTGAAAATTCACTCACCTTATATTTTTAAAAAAAAAATAGATTATGAATTATTTGCTGTTATGTAAATATATCTCAGCTGTGTAACATTATGTATTTAGAAGATAAATAGATTATTTTATTTGATTATAAATTGATAAATTCAATATTCTTCTTATAACCCAATAAAATATTACCCAAAAATATTTTATTCAATACTATTTTTAGATTTCTGTCCTCTGTTACTATAATAATAAAACCATATAAATCATAGATATTATTAATACTGTCTATAATTGTATAATAATAAACAATTTGAAAAAGAATTTCTTACAATTTTATATTAGAGATAGGACATTTAATTTTCAAAATTCTCAGTTCTCTCATTTGTTAAAAATATTATGAAAGAAGTAGAGAAGGAAATAATTTGATCTATATTTTCTTACTTAAATAAATTAGCAAACGGAGTTCAAAATATAAAATATGATTAGATTTGATTCTAAAATTCAAAAAAACTAAAATTAAAAAAGAAGAGAGGGAAAATAAAAATATAATTTTTATGAGAATTTAAATAATGCTAAATTACTGATTAAGTAATTGTATTTTCAAAGAAAAATAACAGTTTTAAAGTTGTATTATATAGTCTGCTTTTTTAATAAATTTATTCGAAGAAGCTAATTAGGAAATTAAGATTAAAAGTAACTATCTATGATAAAAAATATGTTAATTATCCTATTAAACAATAATTGATTGGAATTATGCTTTGTAAAATAATTAAATAGAATCATCTGCATTTGATCTTATAAACATTCTAACGAATAGCCTACTTTTAAAATAAAAAATACAATCTAAAAATATTGATTATACAATAATATTATAGAGCAATTAATTATTGTAAAATTGAATAAATTAAACTAATTCTTTATTTAAGAAAATTACTAACTTTTAATGAATTTCTTTTTTATGTATAATTTATGATTATTTTTCTTTAATCCCCTCAATTAAATTTATTAATTGATATTTTATAAATGTAATTTTTGCATATTAATTTCATAAGATTTTAAGAAAAATAGAAAAGTATAATATTGAGATTAATATAATTATTCTTTTTTAGAAAATTTTAGGATTCAGTTAGATTAGTGGTTGATACTTTTATTTTTATAAATATCCGAAACTAATATTTATTCATGGGTAGGGATAAACAAAAAAAACTAATTTATAAGTTTTGAATAATAAAATCATAAGAAGAAAAAATATAAAAATTTTTATGAAGTAAATTATGTTTAAGTTGATTTTTTTGTAAATGATTAAAATACCTCTTAAACATTATTTATCTAACAAAAAAAGTATTATTTAAATAGTATATAAAAAATTAATAAACTTAAGATTTGGAGATTAATTTTACAACAAAAAGAGCTTAAAACACTCTCTCCAATATTAGATTAAACTATGCATCATATGAAATAAAAATAAATAAATATAATTAAAGCTATAAAAATATCCAAGAAAAATTTACAAATTCTTCGTTGATATCGAGAAGGACTTCTTCTTTAAGATTATATGGTAATTAAATAGTTATTTTATGTTAATTAGCTTCTAATAAAATTTCTGATAAGTGGTAGTAATATATAAAAGTATCCAGTCTAAGTTATTTAATTTAAAAATATTATATTATACTCAAGTAAAAATAAGCTTAGTATATTTATCAAATAATTCTTATTATATCTATTAATCATTTTTCTTAAATGTAAAATCCGTTTTATTAACCTCAAATGTAGAAATATCTAACTTATAATTGTAGTACCAAGAATACTCTATCCATTTGTAAGATATAATTGGAATATTGTTATCAAAAGCTTTTTTAAGTTTCTCTTTCCTAGGAGCATGTCCTATTACAAGGTAGTCTATTTCATTTCCATTTGAGTACTTCTCAACTATATTACCTCCCATTTTAGTATATCTTTTACAGATAATATTATTTTCAATGGTTTCGTTTTTATCTCTTTTAAGAATGGATGATATTGCTATTTTAACTCCACTTAAAATAGAGGTAGTATATTGTGAATAGACTTCTCTAATATCTCTTTTTTCTTCTTGCTCTTCCTCATAATACTTATTCTTCAAATTTACTAGAATGGGTGCAGCAAAGAGGAAATAGTTATCAGTCTGTTTTATAACAAAAAGCTTATATTTTAATATAGAATTACTATCCAAAAACTTTTTATTATCATATTTTTTTACTATATTATCCTTATACTTTGGTCTAAATTCTTTTTCCTCTAATTAAATAACAGGAGGGTATTTAACAGTTTCATCGGCAATATTAATAAATAATTTTGAACCATTAGTTTGTTCATCTTTTTTCCCTAAACTAGTACTTTTACTTTACTCTTCACTTTGAGAAAGATCATTTGTCTGAAACTAAATATCAAAAATATTAGTATTTTTTGATAGTTCATCGAATTCTTAATTGATTTGTTCAACATCCATTTTTTCTTCTCTTTCGTTTTAGTCCTTTTCCTATTCCTTATTTTAAAGATTATCTTCACCATTAGTTTACTTATTATCACCTTATTTTTATATTTCTGGCTATGAAATTTGTTCTTTATCAGTATCTCCATTTTAAACTTATTCAACTTTAGTTTGAGGCTATGCATTTTGGTCATCAATTAATGGAAGGGAAGAGTACATACTAATAGCATCTGTATTCGCTTATGTATTACTGCTTGCTTAAGCAGGTTAAGGTTGGAGAAACTTTTTAATGTTCTTAAAAAATTTATATCTATATGATAATAATTAGTCTATAGCCTTATAAGCCTATTCATTAAATGAATCGCTTCCATCCCACCAATAAATATAAGGTAGAGTTGTCACTAAGTTCTTGCTATTTTTAGTCCAAACATCTTCTCTATCATCAAGAATCAACATAATCTTTTCAGAGTTAGGAAGGATTTATTAAAGATTCTTATCACTAGAATTAAACTATTCTCTTGATATGATTCTATCCTACCCAAATGTTTTTGGATAGTCTACTAGAATATCTTTATATGTTTCCTTCAAATAATCGCAAATACTCTTAGCATAATCATAAATAGCCATTGTGAAAATATATATTTCATAGTGAGGTAAAACGGTTTATAGAAATTCTTTCATATAAGGACGGAATTTTATGGCATATTTGTTGTATCTATTATGAAATTCATGGAAAGTATCTTTTTATACTCCTTCTGGAATGTCAAATGTAGCTTCTTTCATTGCTGGTACAGCATGAAGGATAGTATTATCTAAATCTAAAACTAGAATTAATTTTTAGTTCTAATGTAATTATTAATGAGCCATCTTTTTAGAATATTCGGCGTATTCCTTACCTATTTATAACTTGTTTTCCTTTTAGTCTAAACCTACATAAGTCTAGTTTGAGTGTTCTGGAAGATAAAGTTAACAATAAGTGCAGGTGTTTGTTTTATCAATTACTTAATGAGAGCATATGACCTTTTCATATTTTAAAATCCAGCTTCTATCTTAGTTATAATTATAATTGATATCCTTAATGTAGATAACTTCTTTCATTTTAAATTCTATTTTTTCTCCTTCATCATCGCTGTCACTATCACTATTATGAGAAGATTATTCTGCTTCAAATAAGAGAACCATAGGCTATATTAATTCATTTTTCTTGATTTAACTAAACTTTATCTCATACTCATCATCTTTACAATTTATTCTCTTATTTGAAATGAAATCTGAAAATTTTGTTGCTACTATTACTCCTGCTGTCTTATCGCGATATAACCATACTTACTCTTGACACTTAGAACAAATATGCATGTGCATTAGATCTGTCTATATTAAATCGTCATGACCACATAGATTAATATTACATAGGCTGAATGAAGGGGCATCCAATTTTATATCCTTACATATATTATCTATTGTCCCAGTTAAATTAACTTTTATTATTTTTTCTGTATCATCTGAACATATTATTTTTCCTAATTCTTATCCTTTTTGCACCCACTCCCCATCCTAATGGTTGAATTAAACTGATTTTATTGTCACTCCATTTCTTCTAACGATGGCTTAATAAATGAGATTGTCTTTATCATCTCCTTTACAATAAATTTTTACTTTTTCACTTTACATTTTTCTACCAAATAATACTATTTTTGATATCTTAGAAATAGAACAAAAGATCTTTATTTTTTTTAATTGAAATATTCAACGCAATTAGTGTTATTTCTTATTTAAATGCAGACTTGTTAGAAATAAAGTTCATATCATTTAAATAGACAAGAGATATTTAATTTTTAGAACCAAAAATTTTTAAGAAAGCTAAATTAAAAGGAAGGCAGCCCATTGATATCTTCGCATTAATTAGTTTCTAAGTTTAATTAGTAAATATTTCTAGTTAAAATCAGTAATGCTTAATTTCATACACTATTAATATGTAGAAATAAAATATTAATTTACTAAAAACGGATTTATCTTAAAAAATAGTAAGTTAAGCGATCACAGCTTAAAAGTTAGCGGCTCAATAAATATTTAAATTTCTGAAGATAATATTTGTGAAAAAGTAGAGATAGGAATGTATCTTGAATTATGAGTTTGAGGAGTAAAACTAAAATGTACAAATTCTAATTGGTAAAAACTTTGAATTAAAGTTGTTGGAGAATTTGATGGGCAATCAAAAATAAAATTTAAAAAAGAAAGATAGATAGATATATCAGTGTAAGAAAGCAGAGATTCAATTGAAAAGAAGAAGGTGAAAAAAAGTAATAAATCAAACTAGATATTACTGAGAAGAAGGGATATAAAAAAAACACTAGCTTGTTGTAAATGGGAGTAGAGTATTTTAGTGTACCAAAAATAATTGTTTATCATGGAGATTTTAATGAAGGAAAATAGAATGAATATTAGTAGTAATCAAAGAAAATATAGTTGTGGAGATTAAGAGAAGTTGGGAGGTTTCCAATAAGTGAATATTAATTTATGTGAGAAAAAGGCAGGAAAAAGAAGGAATAAATATAATGAAAAAATAAAAAACAAGAAAAAGGACTAGATTAAAATATAATTAAATAAAATAATAAAGAGGAAATTAAGAAAGAAAAGAAAGAAGGAAATAAAGAAAGAAAGAAGAAAGGAATAAACTAAATAACTAACTATCTATCTATTTAACAAACCACTGTACAGTACACACACTCACACAAATCAAATATAGAGTTTCAAACGTAGTGGCAAAGACAGATTGACAGACAGACACTCATACATACATATATATAGATATATATATATATTTTTAAAGATTATCAATTAATCAATCAAAAACAAATAAATAAACAAGAGAAGAAGAACTCTATTTACTTAATAGAAAAAAAAGTAAATCAAAACAAAAAAGAAGAAGAAGAGAACCAAAAAAAAAGCAGCAGACAAATAAAAATAGTATTAAAAATCGATCTCTGATAATTTAAGAAGCATAATAAAAATGAGCGACGGCGAAAAGGATTTAATATCAAAGACTGAAAAGTTATCAATAAAAGAAAAAGAATAATAACAATAGGATAATTTTAACGATTTCGATGACATTACTCCTAATCGTGCAAGGTTTTTCTCATCCATGAATTACAAGGAATATGTTATCAAGTTTGATAAGCCCCCTGCTCGTCCTTAAATCATGTAAGCTTATCTCAAATCTACTAAGTTTTTAAAATCTAGAATAAAATACCACCAATAACTTTCCTGGTTTGAAAAAATATAAGCGATAAATAAAATAGTTTCTATTATTTTACTTAAAATTGGTCATTATTGTGTTCTTATATTCTTTTCAACTTCTCCAATCTACTTCTTAATATTTTTTCTTCTTTTAGTCTTTAAAAGTTGAGCAGTTTTAAAAGAAAAAAATATCAAGTAAAAACATATAGCTTGTTTGCAATTTATCATATGCTTAATCAAAAAAAAGAAAATTAAATAGCTTAAAAAGATTAAAAAGAAGTAGCCAATAAATAAAAGGAGCAAATTTTATTTGTAAGAATAAATCAGTCAATCATCTTTCTGATTAGTATTTTAACTTTTAAATATAGTATACATTTTCTCGATTTGTTCTACTTAAAACATACAAATATTTATTATTTAAGGGTGAAAAACACTTTTTAAATATATATTTTTTAAAAATAGACCTGAAAAAGGAGATGTTATTGTTGATAATGAATTCTCTCTGGACAGCTCTGAATAAAACACTGAAATGTAATGATTTTAATAACAATTTTATTAATAATTTACTCATAAAGGTGACAATTTAATAATTTGTGAAAGCAATCATAATGAATCTCAACGATTTCTCAGTTTTTTATTAATATTTACATCTCTTAAATTAATCACTTCTTTGGTTAGTGTTTGATGGCTTACAAATACCCACTCTCTTCAAATTTTCCAGCCAATAATTTGCTTAAGAGTATTATTATATTTACTGCCTCTTTATTTTAATTATTTTCATCTATTAAATTGATCAAAAACTAAAATTAGACCATAATTTTCATTGATTTTCTATGCAAATTTAATTAAATTTATCTAGAGTTCTAGAGGATTAGCAAACCGCTGTTACAGTTTTAGTTTTTCATTCTTTTCATTTTTAAAAATATGATTGCTTTTTATATTTCCTCTATTTAATTCTCTGTAAATGTTGATATAAAATTGATACCTTAATTTTAATAAAGCTTAACATTACTTATAATGTAAATTTTTATAATCAATTATAGGAGAAGTTATTCTTAGAGTTTACCTATGAGACCTTTTGAATTTAGTGGAAGTAGTAGCTTAAGATCAAACTCTGATTAAAAAACTATAGAAGAAGAAGACTCAGATAATGATGAAGAAGTAGGAGGTATAGAAGAAGATCCTATCTACCCCATAGATTCTTTACCTAAAAGCAATGATGTAGTTAATCATATAATTCACAACAACGATGTTATAAGAGAGAGATCTTAATCTGAAAACTACTCCAATTTTAGCATTTTTAGTTTCTGCTAAAATGTTAGAAGCAAATAAAATACTATCATTAATTGATTTCTCATACCATCGAAATAACTATTCACACTACTTTTCCTTCACCCTACTTATATAAAAACCTAACAAACAAACAATAAATAAATAAAGAAACTAATTAACTAATTAATAAGCATTCCTACTCAATTGGTCCTTTCTTTAGTTTATCAAAAATGATTAAAGATAATAATAATTATAATATTGATTGATATGATTAAACAAAATATTAACATCGAATGATAACAAATATGTTAAAAAATTGAGTTCAAACACGAATTAGATTAATAAAACTAATTTTTTTTTTTTTTTGCATTAAAGATTCAAATGGAATGCTCCTTACGTCTTTCTCCTTATATTTATAAATGAAATTGATTGATCTTACATGCATACTTTCATACTTTCGTAATACTTATCTATTTCTGCAAATCCTCCATAATTACTCTAAACGATTTGAATAGTACTAACTAAATATCTAACTACCACAACACAACATATAGAATCCAATCAATCACTACTATCACAATCTTATCCAACAACACATTTAAAATAAAGATAATAAATAATAATATTTCATATCTGATTGTTTGCTTTCTTCCTCTTTCTAACTTGTATTAGATATCTCTTTCTGAAAATTAAATAACCTTCCCATTTATATAATTATTTACTATCTGTATTTATTTTTAAAATAAGGCCAAATATTCTTAGATTATTATTATTATTAAGTAAAAATAAGAATTGTAATTTAATAAAATAAATCCTTCCATTATTGCCTAAATAAAATTTAAATCCTATTAAATACTAAAGTAATTCTGACATTATTTAGTATTTCTTTAAGTTGGTTCTATAAATCAGTAAAATCGGTTTAATATCAATAAATAATAATATGATTTGAGATATTGAAGAAAGTTTAAAGAGATAATTTAGCTGATTTAAACATCAAAGCATTTTGATAACAGATTTGTTTAAGTTAAATTTATAAATTTGCTGGAGTATTATAATTCTAAAATTTTTAAGAATTTAATTTTTTTCACTATTATTAAATCTTTAAGATTAAAATCCTATCAATATTATTCATGTATATGGATATTATTTAATTAAATGTAAAATAGATGTATTTGAAAGGGAAAAATAAACTAATTTATAAAATTAAATGAGAAAGTTATTAATGAAACTAAAGAGAAGAGGAGATGTTATTTATAAAGTCCCAAAGGAAATAAATTGAACACTAAGATAATAGAATTTAAAAATAATATAGATCTAGTGTTATGGATAAAGAAAAGAATTATGGACTGTGAAGACACAATTAGAAATATATTTAAAGAAATAATTTAATCTAATTTATTTAATTTTCCTATAATATGTATGTAGTAATTGCAAGCACTAACAAAAACAAGTAACCAACCCAATAGTTTATTAAAATTCAAAACAATAATTTAAATAATTGCTACAAATAAATAAGTAATAATAGCTACTTTTAGACAAACAATCAATAATTAATTGACTAAAGATGAGAAATTTGATTTATTACACCACATTATATTATAATTTATTATACTTTTGAATTATTATGATCAATCATTTCTTTATTTTCAGACTTTTTTAGATAATTTTTATTTCCTTCTTTCTTCTGATTTACTAATTCTATCTTTCAAAGGAAATCCTTTTTATCCCCACATTTACTTGGTTCCGTAATATTTTTATTTAAAAGACTTTTCTTTATCATTCGTTTAGAGAGTAAGGACTTTTTTTATAAAATTGTAAAAAATTTGATTTAATGTAACACATTCAAATAATCCCAAATTTTTTGTATGGTAATTTGATAATTTTGGGAATTGACTATTCTTTTTAATCTATGCACTACGACTTCATAACTTAGGAGAGATATTTCTTAATGAAGTTAGTTATTAAATAGTATATTATTGATTCATAATTTAAATGATAAATATATTAAGATTTTATTAAGGGATTGTAGAAATTTCATTGATATTTAATCCTTTCAAGAGTAAAATTATATTTCCCTTATTTAAATATTAGATTATGCATAAAATAATAAACCGTCTTTCTTCTCACAATATTGTTTAATCATTTTTCTTTGTATAAATTGCGAAAAATAAAATTCTATATCAAAAATTGATAAATTTTAGAAAATTTTGTACTCTCGAATAAAAAACTCAATAATAATTAAAGGGATAGAATAATATAAAAAAAGAAAGTTGAATTTCTATTTATATCATCATCATCATTATTTTAATTTATTCTTAGGCAATAGAAATTAATTTTTCTATTATTTCTAATAAATTTGTGAACTATGAGAATGATAAATTATTCTAGGGAATTATCTTAATTAAGATAATAAATAAATCTCTAGTAAAATGAATGAAATTCTTAAGATAGGAGAAAATTTAAAAGATATTCACTAGATTATTTGAATAGATAAATAAGTAATCTTTTTATAAAAAATTGTAAGGAAACCGAGTGAAATAAATTATATGTCAACTATCTTCCCTAATTATATCTTTTTTCATCCTTTCTTAATAAACTTAATTAACTTTTAGAACCACTTTTATAATCTAAAAATTAATCAATTGATTAAATTGTAGTAGTGCCAGTGAAATTACTAATTTATTTTTTATTTATTTTTTAATTTTAAATTTTATTAGTTAAAAATAATCCATAATATGGATTAAATTCAATTTATTTTCTAAAATATGAAACACATATCGAAGATTGGTTATTACTTTAAAGTTATATTAATATTTACAGATAGTAATTTTAATTTGCATAATAATTTGTTTATATTTATTTATTTATTAATTTTGAATAAAATTTTATTTTTAGTAAAATTAAGGATTGTTAGTAGCTTAGAATTACACTTGTTATTATTGCTAAATTTATTAAATTAGGAGTATCTAAAAAGTGACTGACTGACTGACTCATCAGCATTTAATTCTCGAAGTCTCCAATGCGAGAATATTATTAGACCACACTCCTAGGATAATTGTTCCATCTAATTAGTAGAATGCACCATTACCATTTACAGAGTCTTTATAGAAATTTCCTACAAACTTTTCTCCATTTTTTAAGTACAAAGTACCTAAACCTTACTTTAAATCGTCAACAAAATTTCCATCATACTTTACCCAGTGGTCACCTATGTTATCAAAGTTTTTGTAATCATAACTGATTGAACTTTATTTATCGATACTAGAATCATTTTCATTATGAACAACTCCATTTCCATTAAATTTATTATCTCTCCATTATCCTTCATAGGCTATTCTGCTATTAGAGAAGTACAAAATTCCATATCCCTCAATATTACCTTTTATCCATTAGCCTATATATTTAGCTCCTTAATTAGAGTATGTAAATGTTCCTTGGCCATCTCTTAATCCATTCAGAACTTATCCATCATATACTGATCCATCTTCATAAATTTCTTTTACTCTCTTCCTTTCATTTACAACATGTATAGATTAAGAATAAGTTGATCTATTAATGTTAGAGGATCCTAATGAAGGTCTACTTGATCTAGTTCCATCTTAATCAAATCTATAATTACTATTTCCATTGTAAAAGGTGTTAGATTAAGTCAGTAGATCATTTCTAGTACCTAATACATGGCTAGTTTAATTTTTTAATTAATAATATTCATAATATCTAACTTTAATACTAAATATTAAAAAGTAGAATAATTATTTTACTGAGATTGAGATTATCTATTTCTTGAGCAATCTATTAAGGTGGTAGAATTCATTAAATTATTATTATACATATAATTTAAAAGCTTTGTTTCATTCTATTCTATTTTTAAAACCTTCATGCTACTATTTTCTATGAGTCCTTTATCTGTTGTCTTTAGACATGTTGATTTGCTATACTTAGACTCTTCAGTTGGTAGCTCTTTTATTGGTGCTATATTCTCCTATTGCTACTTAAAGTAATTATTTTTACTGCTTTGAGCAGTATTAGTTGCGGTGGGTTTATTATTTTAGAACTGCAAGCTATTATTCTACTTCAAAATTCTTTTTGGTAAATTTTAACTATTATTAAGCCCATTGAGATAAACTTCGTTGTCTACCTATTTTGTAGATTTCTCGCAAGCATTGACTATCCCCATTTATTACTCCCTTGTTTAATTAAATATCTCTTTTTTGTTGTTTATTAGTTTATTAAATTTTAAATACCAATTAATTTTACTTTGTTTTATATCAACCGTTCTTTAAAACTAATAAAACCACACTAAAAAATAAATTAAATTATGTTTATTTTTAATATTACAATTATTAATAATCAAGATTTTTTTATTTTTTAATATTAAAAAATATTACTTAAAAGAAGAATTTAATGTAAGAATTTACAAATTAGAAAATCTAGGAATAGAGTAACTCTAAATACTTTAATCATTCAAATTAAGTTGTCATAATTTATTTTTTTCCTTGTTTTTTCTAACTCCTATGTTTGCTTGATTTATTGATTTATGCTAATTTACAATAAATTTAAGCATAAAATTAAAAATCCATATTTAGAATTATATCAATAAATTAAAAGATAGATTATTTTGAACTCTTTGTTAATTAAATAATATCAACTCTTAAATTTATGTGGAAATAGAATTTTATAACCACCTATATTAACAATAAAAGTTTAAATTTAAATGTAAATTTAAAGTAAATTTTAATTTGATAATTTATATTTAATTATTCAACATATTTATTAATTTGTTTAATTTACTAAAATTGAATTAGAATATTCCTTAAAAGAGATGTAAATAAAATATATAAGATTTATTACCCACTTTTTGGTTTGAAGAATTCTAAATCTTCTAAAACCTATTGTATTTTGTCAATTATTTATAGTAATTATTCATATATAAGATAATCTAAGTAAGAAATTATGTGCAAAAATTTTCAGTCAAAATAATTTTCAAAAAATGCCTTTGGGATCCCGTAAGATGGGGGTTGTATTTTTTTGTGCGGGGGATAATTTGGATTTTCTGTCGGGAAGTGATAGGGTTTTTCCAGGTAACAAAAAATGGTCCCAGTCTACTTCTCTATTATTGCCACCTTATTATTTTCATTAGTCTTCTAACAAAAACAAGCAATTATGTAAAATAGATTTAAAAACTTTAACCTAGTTAGTCTGTCTTTTTTTACATAACCATCTTATTGGATTAAAAATAATTATTAATCTTGATAATTATACAAGCCACTTAAAAGGAGAATAATAATCCTTAGATAATGATATAGAATCTAAATTAATAAGCCAGTTAATAATTTCAAATTAAAAGTTAATATAAATCTATGGAAGAGAACTCAGTGATTAAAGAAAATATATCTTCCTTTCATGAAAATGGGAGGTCTTCAATTGAAATATTATTATAGAGGGCTCCCTCAGCTAAGAGATAGATACCCGTAATAGACTCATAAAATAATACTTCATTTTATTAGAACTCTAAGGTTAATAGATACAGCAATAATGGAGAGAATAAAGATAATATTGATGAGAATTCATAGATTTTATAAAGTAAAACAAAAAGGGCAAATAATATACCAAGGCCTAAGAATAATGAATAGAATAGGGACCTAATTACTAAAATAAATAATATATAAAGAACAACATCAAAAATTAACCAAGCTAACACTATTGACTAATCAGAAACAATAAAAATGAATTATGTTAGCGCATTAAATAAAAGACACTCTTCTTTTTCTAAAGGTAGAGGTAAAGAAAATAATTTATAGTATAATCCCTAAAGAGAAGAAAAGAAAGGCAATAGTTCTCTATCTCAATAGAGAAGAACAACTGAAGTATGTTCTCCTTAATAATAGGATTAAGATACTCTATCTCATCAAAAATAAGAGCTTCATCAAATTTCATAGAAATATTCTTAGAAGGATACTAACTTTGAAAATAATCAAAACAAATTCGTTAGGTAGAAAGACGTTATTGCATAAAACAAAGAAAATTTAGAAAAAAACCTTATAAAATTAAACTAATTCAAAATAGTTGAGTAGGAGAAGGGAGCAACTTTGATACGTGGATTGGATACTAAGTAAAACTATTAAATTAATAGAATCCATAATTCCCAGAGTATTTAATAAAATCATTTCTTAGGAAAGTAGAGTATTCCTAATAAACAACTTTCCTTCCTTTAAAAAAGTACCAACAATAACCCTAATAGGAACTATACTAATAAAAATACAAGTGGAAATAATATTTCTTATGATAACCAGTTGATTACAAGCTATTTAAATGATAATAATAATAATATTATTATAAATGAAGTTTAAGATTCTCATTTAAAAACACAAACATCCTCTCGAGGAAAAAGTTCTAAGAGGATAAATAATGATCTAATCTATGAAGAAAGGTAAATATTAGAAAATAGAATTTTATCAACAAATATTATTTTCAAATTTCGAATTTAATAATTAGCAATATGTACACAAACAACAAGAATTCTTTTTGTATAGAGAAGCTTCGAACTGAGAGAGATGAGTTAAATAACAATGTTTAATTCAAAGAGGTTGAAGGATAGTAAATTGGATCTGTTACTAATTTTAGTTTTTCAGTAGCACTTACTGAATAAGTAAGAGAAGTAAATAATTTTTAAAAGTAAAATTTTTTAATAAAATTAACGATGGATAATTAGAAAAGGTATAAAGAACCTTTTGATGAAAGTAGAGCTCATTTATTGACATAAGAAGATGAAATAACAAAAAGAGAATGGATAAAACTACATTTAGATGGAAACAAAATAAAAAATTTACCTTCAAATATAGAAGAAGAGTACAATAGAATATAAAAACTGACAGAAAAGAATGAAATTGCATTGCAAGAATATGTGGCAATAAGAAAATAGTTCATATAAATATAATCTAAAAACAAAATAGTATACATTTTTTATTATTTTGATGAAATAATTATTAATATAAATATTTTTAAAAATAGCCTTCATCATTAAGATGATTAAAAGACACCTTAAATTACTTACTCAATTTTAAAACAAATAAATTACTAAACTATTCGAATAAATTACTAAACTAATCAAATACATACTTCAATCAATCCATCTATCTTTAAAAAAATCTAAAAAATGTATTAATAGTATTAATTATAAAGTTTTCTTCTATTCAATTTACTAATAAAATTAAAATAGAGTTGAAATTGAATAATAAAAAGAATAAAGTAAATTATATTTTCCATAATAAAAATTGATAAATAAATAAATAAATAAAGAAATAATTAACTCTATTCAGGTTTGTGTTCATATATATTATTTATAGTTATTGTTATTCACATTATAGATAAAATTTATTTTATTTCATTTTCTTCAATCTTACTTTTAATTCAATACAAAAATAGTTTACATAAATGTAATTAATTACAATATAGTTTTTACTTTACAAAATAAATTCACAAAGCTAATTTTTATAATATTTGAATGGTTAGCTCATATTCAAATTAATTAACCAATAAAATTAAAATTGTGATTGCAATTTGTGTACAGAAAATTTTGGAGATTAGTTTTTCAGATATTTACATTATTAGTAAAGAGAATATTTTTGAATTATTGGTTATTATAATAATAAAAATTTAAAAGGAACATAATGAGAAGTAAGAAAGTGAATATGTGACTGATTAGTATTTAATTTGATTATTCAACTGATAATTTGTAAGTGAATTAATTTGTCTTTATCAAATTCAATAAAATACATAAATATTAATAATCATTGGCATCATTAAAGCTTAATTAAAGAATAGTTCGCTAATTATTTTTCTTAAATTAGATATAATAGGAGATTATACATAAAGAGCGATCTTCATTACAAAACTCAAAAGGAACGAGTCAAAAACTGTAATATTTTCATCAAAGTCTCTCTCAACTGACTATAATCATCTTATAGTTACAAGATGAGTCGACAGAGGCTTGAGGACTAAGCTATTAGTTTCTTATTAGAAGTAGATCAAGAATAGGAGATTAATGAAATATTAAGCAATGATTAGAGAAAAATAAATGGAACTTAAGTAATAAATTAGATGAATATTAATTCTAAAATATCATCAGCTCAAAATGAAATAGGAGGATGGAATGGAGAGAGTTAAATAAAGGGAAATCTTATAAAAAGAAACAATCATTAAAAGCTAAACAGAAATATGTTAAGCAGAAATCTTAGAGCTATATCTGCATAGAATGAAAATAGTCCTAGAGGATATTAATAACTAACTAATAAAATCACTAAATAATAAATAACGGAATAAATAGATTTTTTAGGCAACTTAGCTAGAAAAAATTCTTGGTAAATTTCAGAAGTAAAAAGAAACACCAATAGCAGATTATAAAGAAGCTACGATGGAGATCAAGAAAAAGATAAAATAATAATTAATATTGATGGCACTATATTAAATGGCTAATAGAATGATGAATTTAATTAAGCAGTTGATGGCCAGAGAAAGGGCAATTTAATTAATTCTGATGAAGAAGATGTTGATGAAACTTTTTAGTTAATAGGAAGAAAAAGACAAGTAAGAGTAGTAAACAAAGTAAAATAAAAAACAAATTTGTTGAGCTTACCTAAGTAACTTGATTAAGCTAAACTAAATTTATTTGATCAAGTTAATTCTAAGACCAACTCTGTATTTACTCCTTTGAATATATCAAAATAGCAGTATTCACCTACATAAAATCAAGTTTACTAGGGAGCTAATTCTCCTTAAAGAGTAGTGGACATCAATAACTAATTCAAAGTTAAGATAGATGTGATTTAAGAAAAAATATAATAATATATAGATTTAAATGATAAAACTATGGATGCTTTAAAAAAGATAACTGAAGTAAGAAGGAATAGTCTTCTGCTTTAAAAAAATAACTTGAAGTAATTACCAATACAAACACATGATTTTATACCTATTGAACTACTTAATCATTAAAACTTAGAATAATGTAAATAAAAGGATTAAATAGATTAAGCCAAACTTAAATAGTTGAATGATTAATTTAGATAACAAGAGAAAATTGAAATTTTTAAATAGAGAGAAAATTATAGAAACTACTTGGAGTAACCTAGCACTATGCCATAAATAGTAAGTAGTAATAGCAAACCTATGTTAACCCCAAGAAATAGCTCCTCCATAAATAAAAATTAATATTTATAAAATCATATTAACTCAGAATTATAATAGTCTTCTGTATAATCAACCCCAATAAAACCAAGAAATTATAGACTAACACCTACTGAAACAAAAAGATTAATAGACCATATAGAAAATTAAGGAAGAAATTATTTGAGTTCATCTCCAACTAAAACAAAAAATAATGGAATTAAATTTCGTATATCAAAGAAATAAAGTGTTATAGATCCTCCCACAATACAAATCACTCCTAACCACTTAAATAATTAATATAATAATAATAATTTCAATCAGGCAACTATATTAGATTCTATTAATTTTGATGATGAAAATTCAAACTCTTCAAATAATAATATGAAACAAATAATCCTTTAAAAAATATCATAACAAAATTCTCCTAATTAAATTATTGATTTATCCACTAAGAGTTCAAATGCTTACAAGTCACTTAAAAAGCAAAGAATAATAAACAGTAGTAATGGACAATACAATACAAATATAGGTTCTCTTTTCTAAAATTCAACTTATAGAGGTACATTAATTGGAGGAAATTCCAATTGTTCTCAGCAGCTAGATTTTAGTAAAAATAATGGTTCTGTGTAAATGGAGAATAGTTTACTTCTTCCAACTAGCACACCTTTCGAATCTAGCTTTAATAACATTAAATCATAAAATCAATGTAAAGTAGAAGATTTTTTTATTCAAAAACAAGAAATTCATACAGCTCCTCTTAAAAATAGGCCCAGAATGAACTTAAAAAAACTAAATATTGTAAAATAAATGAACTTTGAGCTAGAAAATACTCTTTGTAAATAAACTCCTATCTCCAATATGTTGTAAAATGGACAATCTAATGAGTATAATCACTAAGTTTCTTTAAACTTACCATCATAAGTTAGAATGAATAAAATCACATAAGGTGATTTATAATAATAATAATTAAATGAGTATTAAAAGATAGTCTAAAAGCTCACTCCTAACTACAGACATAATAGTCTTGAAAGAAAGAGAATGAAAGTTGTTACAATAAATCAATAATAAGATAATTAAGTAAATGACTTCTATTGCCATAGTACACCTCACCCTGAGTAACTATAAAAAGAAAAAATTTTTGCAAGGAGTAAAGAAAATTAATAAATTCACTTAAATTAGCTGCAATAAAATTCCTCTAGGATTAATGAGAAAAGTATATAGTTGCATCCTAAAAATTTATTCTGAAGATTTGATTTAGTTCTATAAATCTATATTTGATTCAATTAAAAATTCTATGATAAATTAATTATACTAATAACTTCTTATTTCAATCATTTAATTTATATTTATATATTCATTTAACATAGTTCTACTTAGATATTTCATATAAATAATTAAATAAACAAAATAAAAATTTGGGAAATTTTGTAACTAATAACATATTTTATATTTAAAAACTAAAATTAATTATAGATAAATACAAAATAATATAAATTTAAATGTCATGAGGTTTAATTAAATTGCTTTTATTAATCAATTAAGAATTGAGCTCCAGTTATGACAGCATTTTCTATAGGGAAGAATTCTGTAATAGTTTTATATCTATCAGATCTAACATATTAAGCTATTCTAGGGAGAGCATAAAATCTATCAATATACTCTTCAAGTTAAGGAAATTGCTCTGTAAAGAACTCTTGATCTAAAATCTTAATATAAATTAAAGTTTCGACAAACTTAAAATCAGCAACAGATAGATAAGGCATTAAAAATGGGTTTTCCTTTTTAAACTCAACTAATTAATTTAGTTTAGGAAGAGAATTAGTTAAAGCTTATCTCTTAACATTCTCAACATCATTATTAAAGAAAAGGTTTCTAATAGGCTACCTAGCATCGTTGATAAAATTAATCAATTAATCAATAACGAATTGATCATTTTCTCCTTTTCCAATTCCAAGCAATTCAATGTATTTTGGATGTCTTTTAACAATGTATTTAATCAAAGTATCATGCTCTGTGAGATAAACATCTCCATCTTGAATATAAGGCAGATTAGGAAATGGCTTAAATAGCTTCTTGTCTTATTAAAACCATTCACTAGGGTCACTGTATTTGTATCTCTTCTCTTCATAGTTAGCTTCAACGTATTCTAATAAGAATCTTAGTGCCTAAGCTTTTCCTCTTGTGTTCCAGTACGCAAATTTAATCATGTTTATTTTTTCAAAAAGTATTTTGTTTGAATCTGATTTATTTTTAATTTGTATTTTATATTACTCATAAGTTAACTTTAATGTAGAAGTATATAAAAAATTTTACTTTAGGCATATTATAACCATATATCATCACTTTCTTACATATCTTATTAAACTTGATTTATTAATTAGCTATCTATTTTTTAAAAGACAAATTTATTAAGAAATATTTGTTCTGGATTTTTGGTGGATAAGAAATAGAAGAAATAAGGAAATTTAAATTGCAAATACCTTTCTATAAACTTCTTTTCATTTTCTTTTGATTTATCTATTATTTGTATGATTAAATTCGAATTTAAAAGAGTAGATAGTAGATAGATTTGTATTTAATTAGATTGTATTTTAAAAGTATCTACTTATTATGTAAATGAGAATAGCTATCTGATGAAAGAAGTAAAGCTAAGAGAGAAAAAAAGAATAAAAATTTCTAAATTTTAATTTTAAGAAAAATAAACTCTTAATTTATCTATTATCTATATTAAATTTAAGATATAATGATAAATGGAATATCTAATAAGGTTAGACTTAATTTTTATATATTCTACGATATTCAAAGTAGAAAATTTGATATTTATTAATTATAGCTAATTTTAAGAAAAATTCTAATAATAATAATAAAAAGAATTTACTACTAAATTAAATAAAAATGAATTTATATGTAAATACCATAAAAAAACTCTATTTAAAAAATATAAGAGAGGTTAAAAGTATATTTTTAAAATATAATAAATTATTTATTTCTGCTAATTTAATAATTATTTGTATAGCCTTTTATATATTTTTACAATGAATATTTAAAATTTAATTAGATACGTTAGGTAGATGGTAAATCTTATTTGTAAATGAATATTTGAAATTACATTTAAAGATTTTAATATCAATTTGACAATTATATTTTTTTTATTAGCTATCAGATTTTGCAATTTGATTTAGTTAATAATTGGTGATAGAAAAAATTAAATAACAAGAATTTCTAATATCTTTATCAATTAAATGCTTTTAAGAAATAAGTTATTTAAAAGAGTATTTCATACTCAAACCGAATTTGATGAACACGATAAATAGTAAATAGAAAGAATAATATTTTATTTACCTACTGAAGACCAAATGATTCAGTTTAATGAAATCTCAAAAAATATTAAGAGTCTTCATTTAAAAAGCATTAATTTATATGATAAATTTGATATTGCGTCATACTGTAATCTTCAACAATTATATTGGGATTCTGGCCATACAAATCAAATACCAAAATAATTATTCTCTAGCATTTGTCATCTATAGAGCTTATACGAGCTTAGTTTTACTATGAGGTAAGGTATATCTCTATACTATGGATTTTTCAAAGAATTATTTTAAGATAACTTGTAAAAATTGCCTCACTTTAGTAAATTGGTTATGCGATTTGAAATGGACATTTTTGATAGCAATAATGTTGAAGATATGATAAATAATATAAGATTCTTATAAAATTTAAAGCATTTGAGGGTCTCAAATAGATCTCTATAAAAAAGTCAAATTAGTTTAATCAAAAGGACTTGGGAATCATTTTGCTCTCTGCCAAATCTTGAATCTCTAGATGTTGACTTACATTTTGAGAAAGCATAAGATACATATGAAGTTGATTTCTATGAAGTAGTCAAAGGTAAACCAATCTGTAATAAGTTAAAGAATTTAAGATTGCTTTTAATTGATAGCAATTTAGAAGACTACTTAATTAATCTTTTGTAAGCTTTAACTGAATTTAAAAATTTGGAGATTTTAGTTTTCTAAGCTGAAATGTATGGAATACATTAAGAAATAGATAGGAAATTTAATCAAATCCTTTAAAATAATAAAAATTCTCTCAAAAAATTAGATTTACTACTATTCTTCAGTGAATTAATTAATAGTGACCAAGCTATCAATGATGGTGAAGCTAAATCTCAATTTACATTTTTCGAAACCCTTGGGTAATTGTACTATTTAGAAGAATTTACTCTCTTGACAAATTTGTTTAAAGGTTTTAAACCTCTGGAAGGAATGACAAGTAGTCTTAAAAATTGTATGCATTTAAATAAGCTGGTATTATATTTGGATTTGAAAGTGTTTGATTACCATAATTTAGATCATATCAAATAATTTTTCAATAATATATTATAATTACCATATTTAACAAATTGTATAACTAACGATGAATCTCAAGTAAGTGAGAAGACTCTCGATATACATAAAACAAAAATAGATATTTTTGATGTGGAAAGCTAAATAACACATTACTTAGATCCATTTACAATTTCTAAAATATATACAAAATTTTAAAAACAATTAAAATCTAATTAATTTACTATTCACAAAGTTTATTAGTTATTCTTAACTAATTATAAGAATGGAACATTATACAATCAAGATTTTGCAAAATGTTATCGCTAGAAAAAAAATAAAGAAGGATAATAATTATCAGAAGAGAATGAATTATGTGACCATAATGAAGATTAATCAATAGAACATAGGGTTAATTCTTCATCAGATGAAAGTGATATTAGTTCTTTATGGGATAGTATAAATTAGGATGAGTATTCTTAGGATAATAGTTCTATAGAAATAGACTATTTTTACGAATTTAATTATGAGATTGCAAACTATATTTCTGAAAAAGAGTTAGAAATATTAAAGATATTCGCCTACCAGTAAGAAATTCTTGTAGAACTGAAAAAAGAAATAGGAGATGTATAATTTATTAACCATAGTTATTGGGATTTATATATATGAAATTATTTATATATTATTAAGAAAAAATATAGAATAGCTAAAAATTTAGAATTTAATTAAAATATTTATTGTAGATTCAATCATTTTATATTTCTATAAAATTCAAAAATATGGGAATTGATTGGCTTCAATGCTTGATTTAAAAATTATGAAATATTTAATAAATTAGGATTATTTTATTAGTAAAATTGCAAAATATTAATAATATGTATAAAATAGGATTAAAATCAGATTTAATTTTAAATAATAATCCAATAAAAAAAATTATTTCAGACAATATTCTAAAAATACTTTAATGTTTTATTAATCAATAAAAATCAAAAAATAATTAAGGGAAAATACTAAACGATTACTTAGAAGATATTTGTTGATTTGATTATTGATTAATTTTAATCATTAAATAGTAAATGTTGGATTAATGTTTAATTACTTGGTATTATTATTGGTTTAAATTTTAATTGTTTATCTAATTTAACATATAATTTATTTTATATCTTAGATTTTATAACACTAAAAAATACCTTAGCAATACAAATATAGATATTTAATAGTGACGAATATTATCGAAATAACTAATTAATAGAATAATTTTATAATTAATTTAGTTAAACTTATTTCTTTATATTCTTATTTATGCTATCTGCAAATAGATTTTTTTCAATCTAAAAATATATTAAATAAGAGCTATTAATAGACTTTAATTTTATCTTTCAATATTAAAAAATATATTTATAAAATGAAATCTAATTAATTAAATTAATTGTATTTCTTTAATTAAATCACCCATTAATATAATAAGGCAAATAAAATAAAAATAGTTTAGCGCTATGAGTAAAGGGGGAGGACACATAATTTGTAAGAAGTAACTCATTAGCTTGACTATTAACATGATATATTTTTATTACTATTTATTAAAAAAAAGGGGGCAATAAATTTTTTTATGGGTTTCAAAATAAAAAATAATTGAAATGTAATGAATTGATTATTTTACTAAAAAAATTTGTTTCTATTCTTATTGAACCCTATATTATTTGATTTTAATTAATCTTTAGAATGAAAATTCGTTTAAACCGAAAATTATTTTTATTTAAATCCTTTATGATCTATTTTATTTCACTTTTAATTTAATTAATATCAATAAAATTCCTATATTTTGGTTATTCTTTCAAAAAAAGATAGTTTAGCGCCATGAGTAAAGAGAGGAATCGAACCTAAAATAACCAAGTAGAAGTAACTCATTAGCTTGACTATTATGTATATATTAATTTCCAAATTTTTATAGAGAGATATAATTTATAATTCTTTTTTATGGGTTTAGATAAATATATAATTTCTTATAGATACAATTAACTTAAAAGAAATTTGTTGATCTAAATCTACAAATACCATTAAAGATATTTTAATCATCAATAAAGTAGTAGAGATCAGATTCAATATTAAACAAAAAACAGACTATTACAAATATTAAGAATTTTTTATTTTTTAATTAATACTTAATAATTTCAGAAATATCTCAATTATCTTACTCGAAAAAATAATATTCTCTAAAACTTAATTGACAAAATTATTTTTATGAAGTAAAAGTGAAAAAAACACTTAAATTTACTTTTTATAAAAAAATCGAATAGCATGGCGCCATGAGTAAAGAATTGAGACAATAGTGTGAATTAGAAGTAACTCATTAGCTTGGCTATATTAATATAGTAAAATAACTGTCTTTAATTAAAAATATAGAATATAGATATTTTTATGGGTGCAGAAATTTTATAATTAACTATAGAATTTGGATTTCTTTGTTGATGCTACTTTTAGTTTTAGATTTTCTTTCTTTTTTCATGATAAATAGAAAATTTAAATTAATTAAGTTTTTATAGCAGCTATCAATTACAATCTGATAAATTGATTAAATTTTCAATAAAAATTAAGATACATGTAATAATTAATGAATCTGACTGAATTGTTCACAAAATTTTATTTTAATTTTAATTATTCAATTTATCTCATAAATTAATTGATAATTTGATTTATATTAAATCACATTCTAACAGAATATATTTATCAACAAACATTTTTTTTTAATAAGACATTTTCATAATTATTATTTAATTTAATACAAGGAAAGATTCTTCTTAAAACTATTTAAAGAATATAATAAACCTATATTAAAAGCTAAAAATGTAATAGTATAGCGCTATGAGTAAGAGATAAGATTTCCGATGTAAATTTTGAAGTAACTCATTAACTTGACTATTTTAAATATAGCATTGACAGAATATTATATATTAAGATAGATTAGAGAAAAATTATTATGGGTCTTAAATAATGAAATTATAAATCTATTGTGTCCTTTAAAAATTTGGCATTGATTTTATTTATTTCCTCATTTAATATTTATTTAGCTAAAACATCCTTCAAATTATCATTGAATATAAAGTTATGTATATTTAAGATAACAAAAATATAATAATTATTACAAATCTAAAGCTAATTATTTAATAGTCTAGCACTCTGTATAAGTTGATTTTGCATTTGGATGACAAATTAATTGATTTTAGCTTTATTATTATAACACTTCATAAATACAATTTTATAAATTAAAAACAATTTAAGGAATTATTTTTTGGGACTAATTAATATCCCCATATTTTCTATTTCCTAATTAAATATTTTTATTCCAAGATCTCAAATCTTTGTAAAGTAATTAATAAATGCTTAATGATAATCAAACAATAAGTATATCCCTATAATCGATGACAACTACCTATTTCAAATAACTGAACAACATATTAAACATTTTAGGGTTTCTTTATTTTATATTTATGTAGCCCTATTGTAAGAGTAATTTAAAGAGTTTTACCATATGATGGGTAGATAAATAAGTAAGTACATGAAATAATACATACAATATATCATATAAATTCTGTTTAATAACACATTCAATCATTTAATTTATTTTCTAATATTAATACATTATTGAATTATTTTTTCATGTAAGTTTGACTGTATCATTAAAAGTAATAAGATCAAATAATTGTTTATCAAATTCTTCTTTTGAAGTTATATAAGTGCCCACCTTTCCACTATATACATCCTCTTTTTGGGATTTAATTGGTAGATCGCTTTATTTAATTCTTGATGGATTAAAGAGCTATATGCTAAATCTCGAGTTAGTGTTTTTGAAATACTTAGTAAAGAAACTCTATAAATCTTTATTTGTGTATTACTTTTCTTTGATAATTTAAATGAGTTCTTGATTCTTTGAATAATCATATGACATTTCATTGATATAAGGCCAATAATGCTCTGCTTTATCAGTAAATTTATCAAATTTATCAGTTTTTAAACTCTAAATAAGACTTAATTGCATTGAATCAATATCTTCTTATTTTAACTCAGAAAGGAATTATTCAAAAATTGGTAAAAATTCTTCTATATACTGATCATACTCATTTGGATTGTGCTTTGAACCTTGAACTAAAATTATTACTCCATAATCTCCTGAATTATTAATTACCTTTGATGTTACTACATATCCTAATTACAATTGAGTTCTCAGTTAATTGAATGCTTGGCTTTTTAAAGGTTTCTCAATCAAATATAGAATAGCCAATTCTTATCTACTTAGCTTTCCTATTTAATAGAAATTAGAACAAAGACTATTATTAGAATCTCCAGAAACAAAATATAATTATAAAGTTGTAGGTTTATTCTTAAAACTATGATATTAAGATTTCATTATATAATCCTCAGCCCTTTTAGATCTTCCTTCAGTTTAAAGTTTAAAAGATTTTTTGATTTACTCTTCGTCTACATCTCCAAAGGCATAAATAGTTAAGAAGTATTAATCCAAGAATTATTAAATAGTTTATTTAATGTTTGTAATTTCTAAATCTTTAATAACAGGAAGGATTTAGCTAACAGAATAAGAACTAGTGTGTAAGTACGAGTTAAGTAAATCAGAAAATTATTAATAAAGCATTTAGTTTTGGTTATTATTCAAGACATCTATTTGCTATTACTTAAAATCTTCAAAAATGGAAGGATTTGATAATAATTTAGAGAAAACTTAGTCTATACTTTCTTTTACCTTTTAGATAATATTATCGACCTAAGAATTAAAACAAGTGATCTGAATAATGAACCCTCCTTCTAGTCTTGTAGATTCTAGATCAATTTTTAGCCCTTATAATTTAAGCTAATGAGAGTTTCTTTTTAACTCTTTACTTAGCATCCTATTCATAATTTAATTGGCAGCTTTAGATTTAATATCAGAAATCAATATTGAATTTTAGAACTTTAAGTATATTTATTGCATAGGCTTTTTGAAAGCAGCTCTATCTTTAAATATATAAACTCTACCTTTTTCATTTTTTATTATAGATCTTGGCTATTTATCATCTTCTTCTGGCTTTGGATTATCTATAATTGTATCTTTTATTTCCCCAAAGTTAGAAATAGATTGAATCTTAGGGATATTTAGTTATTAATATTATTTGAGTTTCAATTATTTATCAGATGTTATTTCTGATTTTGTGTAATTTAAGTCATTTAACTTATCTTCAATAACATTAAAACCTTATGTGAATGTAGAGTTGCTGGTCTTGTGAATAATTACTATTTTGCTTGGGTCAGTTAAAATCCTCATTATTTTACTGAAGTGCTCTTCATTATATTCTTTATAGAGCAAACCTTCACTGATCATATCTTCAGTTCTATTTCTGTTCACTTATTTTGAGAAAGTAGTAACTTCGTCCATTACATCCTATTAATCTTCATCATCCATTAGATTGAATAATCCCTTCTTTATTCTTTTAATTTCATCATAAACTTCTTTTTTATTTGGATAATTTGCAACAGAATTTATGAAATAGAAGTAAGATTGAACTATTTCTTCGATACAATCTTCTCTTTATAGGAACTACATTTCAATTTCAAATATCAAAAATGAGCTTAAAGTTCCATCTGATTCCTCTGCTTCAATCTTACATTCTGTTGCTAATTTACGATCTTCAAGTAAATAACAGAAATTAGTTCCATCAAATCCATATTCAAACAAATCCTTTACGAAATCTAAAGAAGTATACATATAATCATTATTATTTTCTAGCAAAAAATTTATTTTTAATTTCTTAATTTTATTATTTTCAAGTGAAACACTTTAAATCGCTGAGGTGATAGGAGGGGATTTAGTTGCTTAATAAGAATATTTTATTAGTTCCTCATCAGTTTCATTATATTTTGACATATTATTTTCTCTTGTAGGTATATCCTAAAAAATACTCTCTAATTTATCCTTCAGTTCTTCTCTTAGACTATCATCTGATTTAACAACCAAAGTCATATTTTCGGAAAAATAATATTTTCTTTTAAATGAGCGCAGAGCATTATAAGTAGATAAACCTTTTGATTAAGGGGTATGTAATAGAGAATTAGTATTACCACAAGAGAAAATCTTGAAAGGGTGATTATCCTCTGATAAATCTATTAGTAAGTTGAAATCTCTGAATCCCTCCCTAATTAAAGTATTTCTATATTCAGAATCGACAGCTTTTACTTCTCTTTATAACTAATCTTCTAACAATAGAGGATCAATGAAGAATCTACTCCAGATATTTAATATTTCTATGAAATTATTATGTGTTGATTAAAAGTGATAGTTTGTGTTACCACTGTCAGTATAAGCGTTGCTATTTCCACCTATTTAATAAAAGATTTCAATTAAATTATCGTATGAGAAAGGAAGAGTATTTTTATCAATTTTTATTATTCATTTTGGTATAATAATTAGAACTGTATGAGTATTAGAAATATTATATGTATATAGTTCTAAATTGAAACTATTTTTAGAAAATTATCAGATAAAATACTCATTTATATTCTTTGATAATCATATGAAATCTATTTTGCTAATTTGGCAAGATAAGTATAGTTAGTTAGTTATTTTACCAAATATTGTTTTATGATAAATATCTCATCTTTATTGTTAAAATATTCCTAACATTAAGAATATCCTTTAACTATTTTTAATTAATAAATTATAATGACACTCTTACCACTTTTTGAGACTAGACTATTGAAAGCATCTTCTTCAGGATATTTTTCACTTCCCATAAATAACATATGTTCCAATAAATGAGCTAATCCTGGAAACTCTGTAGGATTATTTTGAGATCCGGCTCTTATATCTAAAGATGCTCCACTTAATTATAAATTATTTTGAGTAATCAAGATAATTTTTAGATTATTTTTTGGTATAACCAGTTGTTCATAGTTAGAATAATCTTAATTTTAAGTATTGATTTCTTGTTTTATATTTATCCATTTTAAATTCTTGCCGCTTTAAACTGTTTCGGTAAATACTGTATAAATAACTAATATTATTATTGTTAAAATAACAAGAGCTATTATCTTCATAGGGGTAGAGAAAACAAAATATTTAGTTCCCTTCTCTTTATGTGAAATCAACTATTTATCACCACTGTTTTCTATCTCCTCTTATTACTACAACTCTAATTCTTGATATTATTCTTAGCTCATTTTTTAAATATCTTTTACTTCTTATATTTCTTATTATTGAACTTTAGAAAATAAATTATGAGTGATTATTTGTATTAATATCCTTAAATATCAATTTTTTTAAAAGCAATATCTATTTGGTTTTTATCAAAAAATAACTAGATTTTACAACACTTAAATATAAGAATGTTTCTTGAATGTGAAGATGAAATAAATTTCCAAAAAAATGAAATTCATTTAATATTTTAATTATTTGAATAGATTAATTAATAGAATAGAATTAAACCTTAAAGTTATTATTATAAAAATCTATATGATTAAATAAATGGAGAAGTTAATTTATAATAAAAATTAGATTTTATTTTTATTTTTAGAAGTTAAAATATAATAGGATATCCAAAACATTGTAGCAATAAAAAATCTAAAAAGCACTACTTTTCAAATACTATTTATCGGAATTACTATTTTTAGTGTTAAAACTAATAACTTCTAATATTAGATTTTCTAAATATTAAAATTAAATTTGAGGATAAAACTTTTATTGTAAATAGCAACCTATCAAAAATTTCTGATATCAATTTTGTTAAGAAATTAAAAAATATCCCAGTGTTTAAGATTATGATAATTTTTAAGAAGAACTAAATATCTGATAATTTAAAGAATAATTCTTATAGGAAATAAAGACAATTACAAGTTAATAGCTTAAAATGGAATGATTTAATGAGGTATAGATCAATGGAGATTCAATCAAAGCTTTTCAATTTAATAAAATACTAAAAACTTCTTAAAATCCTTAATTATTAATTTATCTTTGATAAAAGAAGTAGATTTAAAAAGAAATTCTATCTTTAACATGCTTATGGAATCTTTCGTTTTAATTGTTATTTTTTAAATAATATTGAAAACTATAATATTTTATTTGATAACTACAATCTGTTAGATTATCTAAAAAATGAAATAATTATTTCCTGACATAGTGAAATCAAAATAATAGTTTTTATCATAATATTATTAAGCATAATAAACATTAAATAGTTTTTATCAATACTTATTATTATTAATACAGCTAAAACATTTGATATAGACTTTGAACTAATTTAAAGAAAATGATAAATTAATTAATATATTAATCTTTTTATTCTGCAATTGAGAATTTAAATGAGTAAGAACTTTCCTAATTATAAAGTATTGTCTTATTGGAATATTCATAAAATACTATTAAATTACTTTAAAGAGTATCTAATAATCTAGAAAGCCTTCACTTAAATATTAAAGATGACATTATCATTGATCTTAATTAGTTCCCTAATCTTAGAAGATTTTATTGGGATCAAGGCGTAATTAGTACAATTCCATAAGAAATGTTTAGATCTCTGTCCTCTACTAAAAATTTGGAGGAATTAAATTTGTATTTTAGATGCGCTTTTTTCATTAGCTAAGGGTTTTTTTAAAATTTAATCAATGATCTAAGCTGTCATAATAATCTAACTAAATTATTTATAAAACTTAAAGACAAAGATATTTGCAGATTTTCTCTTTAAGAAATTGCTGAGAATATATAAAATTTAAAATAACTATAACATTTTTAACTAATATCTCCTAGAGTTTAAACATAGAATTACTCATTATTAAATTAACTATGGAGGTCAATTTGTAAATTAGAATAATTGGAGTCTCTAGATATTAATATACGATTTGATAAAGAATAAATTGGGAATGAGGATCTAGCCTAAGTATTGGATGGAAAAATAATTTAAAAAACTTTAAAGAATCTAAGGATAATAGCTTTATCTGCTTTTAAAAATTAGTTTTAAAATCTTTTGTAAGCAATAGCAAAGTTTTAATGCTTAGAGACACTAGTAATCTAAGTAGGGATTTAATTAATGGACATATCTTTGAACTAGTAAATCAATTAAATATTTGATAGTAACAAAAACACACTAAAATAAGTAGATATTGTTCAGATATAAACAAGCAATTAAGAAATCAACAATATTTATAATTAAATTTAGAATATAAACGAAAGTGTATCCTAGCTTAAATTATTAGAGAGACTGGTTATAGTGGAGAATAGATATTTAGATTTTAATTCACTTTTAAATTGTGCCTAATAATTAAAAGAATGTTAAAATATATCTCAACTCTTTATAGTTTTTATCTTGTATCCATTTGGAGATTTTACCAGCAAATAAATTATTGATTTTTTAAAAAACATAATCGAAATGAAATATCTTACTTAGTTTTATTTACTAGATACTTGTTAACTCAACTTAAGTAAATTACAGTAGATGAAGACTAAAATTGACAAATTTGACAAGAATAGCCATAAAATTACATTTTTTGATCCTATTACAATAACTAAATTTTACTCTAAATATTAATAGCAATTCTAATTAAAAGAAATTACATCTGAGAAAATATGTTAACTATTTATGGAAAACTACCGAAATAAATTAATACTTCCATCTCACTTATTGTAGCAAGGTGTGAATTAAAATCATGATGATGAATAAAAAGAAATGGATCCATTTTCTAATAACTCTTTCAGGCCATCTAATTTATAAGAAGATTAAAAAAATGAAATATTACAAGAAGATAATATGCATAATCTAAATGATAATTTCTATTTAAAGTTAATTAGTAGCGTATAACAATTCATATCAATAAAATTTATTGAGATTTTAAAAATAAAAACTTATAATAGTATAATTATAAAAGAGTAGCTTCTAACAATAGGAGAAGCCACATTTATATACTATAATTTTTGGGATTTGTATTTATGATTACCTAAAGTAAATACAGCTTTTTTTTTGTAAAAAAATGAATTTCATGTTTTAATTTCTATTCTTATTAGTATTCTGGTACTAAAAATTTTAAAATTATAGCTATTTTTAAGATAAGTATTACTAAAAAATTTGAAAACTGTAGTGAAATTCACTTTAAAATTAATCATTAACATAATGTTAATAAATCTAAAATTGATTATAATTATAATATTTAAGGAAAAATATATAAGATTGATTAAGGATATCAAAAAATAGAAAATTTATAATGTTAAGGAATTAGATAAAAGAAATAAATAAACTATATTTGAGTAATAGTATTCAAATATAAAAGGTAAGAAAAATTCTATTTGATGATAAAATAAATGAAGATTACGAAGCAATAAAATAAAGAATTATAAGCAATCCATTTTTCCTAACTCACTTATCTATTAGTTTGTCAAATATGAATAGCTCTTTCAATTTTCCGTTTGAATTTATGGTTAATCTTCAAAAATTATCATTTAACTCACAGCCAACAAATATGTTTCCTTTAAACCTAATGTAAAATATCCATCTTTTATAAAATCTTAAAGAGCTGAACTTATACCTAAGTATTCCATAAAAATTGGAAGAAGAAAATAGTTAATATAAAGTATTTGAAAAATTAATATAACTTGAAAAACTAGAAACCCTTGTTATAGATTTAGTTACTGGACAATAAGGTCTGTGTAAATCGAAAGAATTGTATTAAATTTTATCTTAATTAAATTAAGTAAAGCATTTAAGATTATCTTTAGATTGTGAAACTTGTAACAATAAAGATGAAATTAAAATAATTTTGCCATATTTAGCTAACCTTGAGTTAACCACTTTAGATTTAAACATTTCACGTAACTCTTAAGATGAATAGAATATTTAAAATTTATAATTAATTTCCTTTAGTGCTAGAATAACTAATACCTTAAGAAGATTGAGCCTTTAGTTAATTTACAACCACTATAGTTCTAATTAGCTAGAAAATATATTAAATGGTCTAGTGGTTTTTTATTAGCTTGAAGAATTCTATATATTGATGAATATTGATAACATTAAAGTTAATATAAATAAAATTCTTGCAAAAATTTTAATAAACAATAAATAAACTCTAAAAAAGGTTCACTTACTTTTACCCTATACATTCAAGTAATTATCTTATAACTCATTAAATTAAAAATGCAGAGATACTTTTACCACTTTAGGATTTGATCATCTTTAATTATTAGAAGATTTGGAAATCTATACATTAGGTAATTTATCATAAATAGGCATTTAATTATCAAAGTGCTAAAATCTCAAGAAGATAAAAATCATTTCAGATTTTAATAATCTTTTTGAAATTTAATCATCTACCATATTACCTTTCTTCAAAAGCTTAATAAATGTCAATTACCTTTTATCTCTTATTTTATATGATGAGGAGGAGTTAACACCTGATATCTATGCCTTTTCTCATCAAGGATTTAAAAATATTTTCTTTCAATTTTCATATGATGAGTTTATTGATTCTTATTTAACATCCTAACTCAAAGCTAAAATGTTTTAATAGGAATTAATTCACATAGAATCTAAAGAAGAAGATTTAAAAACCAAAAGATTTGAAGAAATAGAATTAGAAGATTATGTATCTATTCACGAGAGAGTACCTTAAAATAGAAATAGGCTAAATGAAGTAGATTTTGAAAATAAAATTGAATTAGAATTTTCAGATGATTAACTTGATTTATTAAATAATTCATTGATTGATGAATACTTTATCCCTTAATTAGATGAGAATAAATCTCTTATTGAATTAAATTCTTAATATGAATCACTATAAAAACTAATGATAATCTTCTTAAATCATAAATACACTCAACTACTAAGATTATTGGTATTTTAAAATTAAATAGAAATTGAGTTAACTAAACTTAAATTTAACTAATTAGGAATCTTAAAATTAGATTTATTTTGATTCAACAAGATATAATCTTTACAAAAATAAAAACAATTAATGTTTATATTAATCTTAATTATTTTAATTATTTTTAATTTAAACAATCATATTAATTATATTGATTAAAATTCTAATCAGATTTGTAAAATTTATAATTAATAATATTAATAGAATCAAAAAGAATCAATGTAATATTAGTATAGATTTTAAAAATGAAATACTTTATACTTCAACAAAATTGAAAAGAAAATAGAGTATTTAGTTTAATTGTTAGTTAATTATAGTGTTGATAAAATATGTTAAATACATCTTATAGGGAAGATTAATAATATTATAATAATTAATTAAGATGATATAAAAGGTATGTACAATTGAAATATTTTATTGTAGTTGTTGTTGTTAAATTTATAGAATTTTATATGATTAAGTAAGTATAATGTTCAACATTTTACTTACAATGGATGGACGTTTCATGAAAGTTCTGTTATTAGTGAATCCTATTTCTCAAGTACTTCATCTAACTATTTACATTTTTCTTCTTGAATTTTATATTAATTTTTAAGATTACTAATCTCTATTAACTCTTCTTATATTTTCTTTACTTAGTCTATTCGCTATTAAGCTAATTAATTTTTAAGCTGAGATAATTGCTCATTTAATTTTAACTATTGATGCTATTATTTTAGGTGTACCTAAGATACAGGGCTTTATGAAAGCTTTTATTATTTTGGTTAATTTTTATTTGAATAACCTATATTTTTGAATTGGTATCTTTTATTTGATGTTTGTAAATTTAGTAAATTGACATCGATATCAGAAAAATTAGATTTAATTTTGTTTTCTTTTTCAAGACTAGTTTCTTTTTATGGAATTGTTTCGTCATTTTTTATTGACTTTTGCTAACTATTGTTTCTCTCTGAAATCATTGAATTTCTTCTGTTTAGATAATTTTAGTAATGAATAAAGTTATTTTGCTTTGTATTTTTTTATTAATAAGTCTTCTCGATTGGTGTAAGCTTAACTTACCTACTACTATCAGGAGTTGCTCTATTTATTTTAATGATTTAATCATTTCTTTGTTTAGAATTACTTTTATGGCTTAAGTAAGGTGATTAAATTGTTATTTTTTAGAGTTATTTTTTTATTGATGAGTTTTAGCTAGTAGGAATCTCCTTATCTATAATAGGTATATGCTCATTATCATCGGTTATACTTTCTAAGTGCAATTAAGAGGGTTGTGTTTCTTGTGAAAAAGATATATAATTTGGATTTGGTGATAAATTGCTCTTTTGACTTCTAATTAAGGTATCTTTTCTATTCTAATAAGATTCAATATCTGTTTCTAATGTTACATTTGTACTTTTATTCCATTTTGTATCCTTTAAATTATCCTATGAATTTATTAGGATTTATTTATTTTCCTAGTCAGATTTTAATTCCTAAATATTGTGAATTATTTTCGTCTAATTAGAATCACTATTATTTTAGCTTGAATTAAGTAAGGAGCTATTCTGTTTAATCTAAGGATTTTGTTTACTTTAAAAATTATTCTCAACTTCTATTAAATCTTCTAATTTTTTCCTTCTTTCCTTAAGAATTGCTGCATAAAGATTGACTTCCTTTTGTAGATTAGTAGCCTTTTATATAACTGTTAGATCACGAGGACTCTTATTAATTCCTCTTCCAGAAAGAAGATTGTGAATCTCCTTTTTAAGAAGTGCATTATTTCTTTTAATCTCTTCTGCTTTTACTGATAGATTATTAGCATAAAAAGGATTCTATAGTTTATTATACAACAATTTATACTTACTCTCTTATTTTGAATAAAATTCTATGTGCTCTTTCTAAGTTTGTAATTTAGCATCAATATCCTCAAGTTCCTATTCTATTTACAATTCGTTTGTTTAAACTACAAAATCAACGTATCTCTTAAATCTCCTAACATATTAAGAGATGATTCTATTTTCAGCATTTATCTCTTGGTTTGAATACATTTCGTAATTTTAGATGCTTCCACTAACGCTAAGTATATATTATATTTTCTGTCTCTCCTCTTCTAATTCATACTTGCTCATTTAAAAATGAGTAGAACATTAACTACATGATCTGATTTTATCAATGTTTTTTTGAGAATTTATATTAGGTTTACAACATTTCTAATCAAGAGAATGACTGCTTAGACTTCTAAGTCTTTCTTCAGAAATTTCTCTCTTTTTTTGTTACTTCTACTTCATCTTATCTCTTTAACTAACAAGAGGACTTTTATGTTCAATTGTGCGTGAAGAATAAAGTATATCATGCTGATTCAAATATTTAGATAGCTGATAATTTTAGGGAATTTAATTATGTTAGTATAATTCTTAGTGTGGATAATTTTTATACTAAGGAGTATTTCTTGCCGACATAATGACAGATTGATTATAATCTAAAGATTTCTTATTCTCTCTATGAGTCAAAGAATTTCCTACCTTTTCTTTTCTGTATGCATGCTTAATTCTTTCTGATGCTAGAGATAAATTATGCCTTTTAGGTATTTCACTTATAGTTGAAAGAGATAAGTCTCTTTATGATTACTCAGCAACGCTACTATGTATACTCTAATTTGAAGCTCTCTAATAGATACTATTATCAAATTAATAATCCTACTCAGGAGCTAGCCTCAATCCATTAACCCTGGATTTCATTTGATAAGTCAAATATTCAACTTTTTAGAAGATAAAATCTATTTACCTTCAAAAAAACCTTTATTATTTTTGTTAAAGTGATATTTAAAAGTAAATGTTTGCCTTTTTGCCTTTCTCTAGTTCAATGAATTAATTGTTGAGTATATGAAATATTAATTAAATAACCCACAGCTAATGAATAAAAGCAAAAGAATATCGTGAAATTTTGATTTTCCTAAATGATTGTAAGAAGTATTGTTAAATTATTGAATATGTTAATTCTATGGTTTTAAATCGCACAATTAACCATTCGAATTATTAGATTTTTTGATATCTTTTATTTGTGGTTTTTATTCAATTAAGCTGACCTATCTTACAAATATAAGGAGATACCATTAATATTACTTTTTGTTAATGGCTAATTTTTAATGAAATATTAGCAATTATTTACTTTGCTAATTAAAAGAGGCATTGTAGAGATATCAGAAAGAATAATCAATTTATCCTATATGATTTATCTTTGATATTCAAAATTAAGGACTAACTAAAATTGTTCATGATTAAAGCTAAAATCTTTAATATTTTCAAATGATTTATTAGCCTTCATTATAATAATTTAGTTAATAAATTACAAATTAAGAAATTTTAAATCCATTTAGAATCAATATTAATTTAATTTAATAATTAAAAATATGGTTCAAGAGTGTGAAATCAAAATAAGTAAAGGAATAAATTAAATTAATATTTAGTGAGAGAATAAAAATTTTATAAATTAAGAGAATTATTTAAAAAATTAAACCAAATAGATTATTTAGCTTTATATATTATTTATAATTATTTACATCCAGTTAAATATTCCCTATCATTTTTCAGCCTAAAAGTAAATGATCCAGCTTTTAAAAATTATCCTCTCTGCCTAAAACAATTTTAGTGATGTTTAATCCTAATATGTATTTGAAACCATATATAATTATTAAAAAATTAATATTTAGGAGGATGGTTAGATAGGTAAAATATATATTATAAATTTTAATTTAATGATTTTAAGTTTATTTTTAAAATAAAAGAAAATAATTTGATTAAAGTTTCTTAAAATGGTTAGTACCTTTTCATAGATAATAAAATGAATAAATATATTTATATATTTTTTAATTTGGACTATAATTTAATTATTCTAGGTCATATTTATTAACTATTGATTAAATCTATTATATTTTAATTTTATTAATGTTCTTAACTTACATTTTGAAACATTTACTATCTATAAGTATCAGAAAGAAAGCTATTATTGATTAAATAAGAAAATATTATTTCTATTATTATCTCTTTTCTTTTGAATAATTTGCTTTTCTTCATTCCTTCTATATAGAAAATCTTAAAGAGAGTGAGTATTTTATTTTTTAACTATAAATAATCAGAAATAATTTTTGAGTTTCTGAAGAGATAAACAGATTCATTTGAGATAAAATAAGGATCAGAGCAACCTATAATATCGAAATGCCTAAGAAACTTTAGATTACTTAAGTATGAGTATAGGGGATACTAAAAGTTTTAAGGTAAATCTACTTTACTTAAATCTAATGTGAGGCTCTATAATCTATCAAGATTAACTATAATTTTCAGTAACTGTTAAAAAAGATAATCATTATTAAAAACATTTTACCACTCTTTCAATAATAAACTTAAGCACCTTAAATTAGAGTTATTAGAAATCGATCTGAAAAATTCAATTACTACTTCTATGATAATTTCATATGTTTACTAATTGTAAGCTTAAATTAAATACTAGCTTTAGAAACTAAGATCTAGCTCTAGATGAATCAAGTTCATAGTATATAAGCTATCAGATAGAATTCTAAGTAGTTAGATATTTAAATGCTATGAAAGGGATCTATCAAATCTTTTTTCATATGGATGACTTGAAAGAGTAATATATTAAGAATAATAGTTAGATGTTCCTCTTAAAACTAGAGACAGGTGAGTGAGATTGTCAAGTTTCCTTAGATTATAGTATATAGAATACAGAGAGTGGTAGCAAAATATATTCTTTTAAGGTAATTAGAGATTTAAATATTACAGCTTTTAAGAAAAGAAATCTAATTCTAACAAATGACCTATAAAAATATTATTCTTTCCATTTAGTTAAGTGTTATCGGATGGAAGTTAAATATTGAGGTAAATCAATTCTGAAAGTTCCTTGATAGAATAATAAATACATTCATTATCAATTTAATCTTTCTTTATATTAAGGGTTAAACATCGAAGATTTTTCATATTCTTAATCAACTTCATAAAATGAGGGAACAAATCAACATCTAAATGAAAGTTAAATTCAAATACTAATAGTCTTGATTCTACATGGATTATGAATTAGAAAAGCTATTTATAATAACCATTTATGCATTATTTTGTAAATGAACTCAATTTTAGGATAAGAACCTAGTCATTCATCATTTGGAAAAGAATTTTTTGTTAAAGAATGTTGCTATATAGCATATCATATTGAGGATTCACTAGTTCGCAGATTGTTAAATTTCTCTTCTCTCTTAAACCTATCTAAGCATCTAAAAACGAGTGAATCTTCCATAATTTATTGTTTTCTATGAGGTTTTTGTACCATAATTCTTAAATTTAGAATTTCAATTCATAAATCTAAACTGATTGGTTCAAATAAAAATTATAGTTTTATTAGTTGAACATATATATGTCATCAGATAAATTTTGATTTCTACTTAGCAAAATCTTTATTAAATTAAATATATTCAACTGTTTGATGCTAAAATATTAAAATAAGAGGCTATCAAAAAATAAATTATGTAAATAAATAGCTAGCTATATATATTATCAAAAATAAATTAATCATTTGTAAATTATAAAATAGAATTTATCAATAAAAGGATTTATAAATCTTAAGTGTTAAGTAGAAATATTGCTAACTAACTAACTAGTTTACTTACTTATTTGCTTGTTTTAATTCTTTCTAAATATAAATTAGACATTTATCTCATTAATAAACCTATCAAATATGTTAAAAAAGTAATAATTAAGTAGAGATATCTACATAAAAGTAAGATAAAAAATTATTTAGAATTTTTGAATTAAACTTTAAAAATTCCATTAAAAAATATTTTTATGATAAGAAATTGAATTTAAGAAGTATTTAAAATTTTATTGAAGTTTTAAGTTCTGATAACTCATTAAAATAAAATAATTTTGTTATTAACTGAGTGAGTAAGTGATTTCAATCCTAATAAATAAATAAACAAACAAACAAAATTGATAAACATAGATAGAATGATTTTTTTATTGATTAAATTAATTACTTTTTATTTTCGTTTTATCATTTATTAGGTCAACTAAGATTTTAACTGAAGTAATAATTTAATTCTTGTAAATTATTAGATTTACGATTTTACATTTGAGGATCTTAACTATAATTATATTACTATTTCGAAATAAAATTAGGTTCAGCACTAATTTCGTTTACCTAATCTTGTTTTTAATGCATTTGATCAACTTCATTTTACAAGAAAGCATTTTATTCTTCTAGAGATTCTATTTTTTTCTTTAACATTTTCTCAACTTTTTCTTTTTCTTCTTTTAAAATCATATAGTTTTGATGCCAATCATCAGAAAAAGTTTAAGCCATATTATTATTATTTGTATTTTCTTTTAACATATTATTTGTATTACTATTACTTGATCTTATGAGAGATGTGGCTTTCTTAGATTTACTGATTCCAAATTATTATTATTTGTACTTATTTAATTCATTATTTAATGCCTATATTTCCTTTTAATATTAATCTTTTAATTTTTCTTTTAAATTCTCTTCATGTTATTCCTACAGTTTCTCTAAATTCTCATACTTCTCACGCCATTATGTTGCTTGAAGCTAAGATTGCTGGTATTTCGTTTTTAATTTTTTATTTTCTTCCTAAGTTTCTAAAATTTGCATTGAGGCTATCAAATCTGATTATACTAATTAGGAGGAAGTAAGGCTATCAGATCTACCAAATAGAGAATTTTACTATTATTATTTCTAAGAAGAGTTTTCCTTCAATTCTTAATATTTTTTGCGAAAAAGAGAGTTGTCTTCTAAAGCCTAATTAGAAAGAGTTGTTTATCTCTCTAATTCTTTGACTAATTATTCTATCTTGGTCTGCAAAGATTTTATGGTACCTTGCATCTCTATTTCCCTTTTAGTGAAGTCATTTGATGATTATTAAGAATGGTTAATGGTGCTTCTTTTGGAATCAGATTCTTTGAATTCATCCATATTACTCAAATTAACAGCTACCCTTTGAATAGATAACTATAATAATATTAAAAAATCAGTCAGTTCAAAAACTAATTAAAGGAAATAATATATTTAAATATGTTTACATTTTAAGTGTCAAATGTTTTATATTTTATTGCTTGGGGAGTATATATCTAGCTATTTTCTTAAGCTACTTCAAACTATTACTTAGTATCTGAAGTCACTTGCATAGATGCTCTTTATTTATTGTAGAGATTTGCAAGATTGTTGCTATTATTGCTTCCATTAATAGAAAATAAATTATTTGTTTATTTAACTGAAGCTGATGTACGCGATGAAGGCTATTGATAATTATTCAAGTGAACACTAGCATTTGAGCTGCATAAACTTGAAGAAATTGGGCTTGTTTGTCGAACTATTGAAGAGGGTATACTATTAACTATTTGTGAATTTTAAGATTACTTTTATGAAAGAGAACTCGATTAAGAAGATGATGATATTTATGTTGCAGAATTTGCTGTAAATACGTAGCTATCTTTTTAAAGATCAATCGACTATTTAACAACGTTAACTAACCCTGATTAGGAAAGAGGTTTGCTTGTTGTACTTTATTAGTTTTCTAATTTCGAGTTTCTTGTTTTCTAAAGTAGTTTATTTAACATATTAAATTATTGGAGATGAGAATATGCTATGCTAGTTGGGGTAAATGGAAAGAAGTGATATATTAGTTTGTTTCCTCTTCTACCTTTCTTATTAAATTAATAAATTTTATAAAGTAAATTATTATTGTGATAATTTAATCATAAATTAACCATAATATTGATATGAAAGTTTACTTTTTAATTTAATTCTGAATTCATCAAAAAGATAATCAGATCTCTTTAAATTATTATCAAGTAGTTTGAAAATCAATGTAATTTATTTGAAAACATTATCATAATTTTAAAGGTAGAGATTATAATCAATAAAAGTTATTGAAAATTTAAATGAAAGATTGATAGTATATCTTTAAATATTAAAATTATAAATTTTTGTTATCAATAAAGGATGATAAATATTATAAAGTTATGATGATAGCCTAAATATTTTCATAAATTTACTTCACAACAGATAAATCTCTTTCCAAATTAATATTTAAAAGTGATGATTTCCCTTTGTTTATTTATACAATTATAGATTTTTAATGGTTATATTTTGATACTTCATATCTAGCAATTTATTAACTTAAAAATATTCTTGAACAAAAAAAAGAAAGGTAATTCATATAATTAATTCATAGAAATCTTTCAATTTAATTATTGCAAATTTATTAAAAAGTAAATGGGTAGAAGTCGCTCAAGATCTCATGATAAAAAGAAGCATAGAGATCATAAAGATAGAAAGGATAGGAAAAGAAGTTATTCAAGAGAAAAAAAATAAAATAAATACGATAAAAATGATAAATATGATAAGCCTAGAGATAAACCATCAAATAATCCATCTTAATCTGTTCCCACTACTACAGAAAGTTCATAATCAAAAGTTGAAAAAGTTTGGGAGAAAATTAAAGAAGAAAAGCAAGCTGAATAGGATGCCCTTTTGAAAGTTTAATAAAAATATGGTTTTGTTGCTAAAAAACCTGAGAATAGAGGACCTGTAAAATTAGAAGGGGTTTCATCTTATAACCCAGTTATGATTGAAGTAATTATCAATGATCGTTTAGGTAAAAAGGAAAGAATTAAATGTTTACCTAGTGATACAGTTGGCATTTTGAAAAAATTAATTTAAGCAAAGACTGGTACAAGAGCTGAAAAAATAAAATTATAAAAGTGGCATTAAGTCTTCAAAGATCATATAACTTTAGAAGATTATGAAATTCATGATGGCATGTCATTGGAAATGTATTATAACTGATAATAAATATTATTAAACCTAGTTAAATTATCCCTCCCTCTCTCCCTACCTATATATTAATATATTGTTTGTTTATAATCTAGACATAAAAGATATAAAAATATCATCCATTGTATTTCTAATTTATCAAATTAATATACCTGCCTTCAATTATTTATAATCTGATTTATAAGATAATTTAATCAAAATACTACTACAATATATCCATTTAAAAATTGAGTATGAAATTTTAATTTCAATATTTTTACTTTTGTTTAGCACTTCTTATCAACAATAATGATGCTATAGTTTGTTTACTTATTTTATATTTTTGATTCTAAAATTAATTGATGATTATTTTATCTATTTATTTATTTATTGCTAATTAAAAAAGTAAATATTACAAATAGATAGATAGATAGGTGATGTAATTATTAATTTTAACTGATTCATCAAATTCTTTTCGTTTTTCATCATTCAATATATTATAATGATAAGTATTAATAAAGTTCCTATTTTATGATAATATTCTCTTTTCCATACAAATATTTCTGCGGCTGACTGACTGACAGATCAGTAAAAAAATTTAAATAAATTAATGGCATTAAAGAAAAAGTATTTATCTAATTTTTAAAATCTATCTGATTAAATGTGATATTTTTTAATATAATTTCTATAAATTTAATTGATTATTTTTATTGTTCCAGCTTATATCTGAAGTATTTCAAACTAAATTAGTTATTCAATGCTTCTCTTTACTATTAAAACTGGTTTTTTTAATACTATGGAATGTAATCAAAAACCAGTGAATACCAGAGATTTTTCAAAATAATAATAGTTTCTTTTAATCTTACTACCACTATTATTGTTTTTCCTGTAGAATAATGTACTGAATAGGCGAAACCAACAAAAGAAAATTAAAAAATAGACTCAAAAGGTATAATTATTTCCAAAAAAGTATTAATTATTATCTTTTATTAATTAAATAATTTGGTAATAAAGACTTCAAATGGATTTAATCAAAGAAGAGACTATATAAGAAATCTAAAGGTATATAACTCCTTAGCTCTAGCCAACTAGAGCAACTAAATCAAGTTCAATAAGTCCTATGTAAAGGAGAATTGTAAAGGGCATTAAAGCACCTTAGGAGTAAGAGATACCTTAACTAAACCTCAAATAATTAAACTTTGCTTAATAACCAATGAGTTTGACTCAAATAGAGTCAAACAGGAATAATTCTAAAGATAACTCTACCAGTAAAAGATATCTAAATCCCTAAAATTATATGTTAAGTGATGGGAATTTTAGTAGTACAAGAAATAATTATAATCAAAATTAGAGTTCAACAAAAAATTCTAATTGGTAGGAGGCCTATAGCCCTAATGAAACATTTTCAAAAGTGCTAATAAGAAACACTTAGAGAAAATAAGCTTTACCTTAAATGGTAACTTCAAGAACGAGTAATTTGAAAGGATTTGATCAATAATATAATAGTTTAAATTATATTCGCAGCGTTAATTTACTTCCAGATCTGCCTGATAGTGCAAGGGAAGGAGGTTCTACCAGAAGTAATCTGAATGGTCCTGATTCAGATAGAAGAAAGGGAATATCAGAAAATAATATAAGATTGTTCAGAAAAAGATTAGGTTCTTAATCAGATATTTCAAAATACACAGCTCAATCTAATAGCCATATCACACAATCACTTAATTATCTAGATGAAATAGATTCAAAGAATATCTTTCAAGAAACAAAAATTCCTGATTAAAAGGTACAGCATGCTGAATTCTTAAAAGATCTCTTTAAAGAAATCTACCCAGAATATCAAAGTAAGGCAATTTTTATTTATTGATGCTAGTTCTATTTTCTATAAGAAAGATTCCTCATAATTACTAATGAAATTTGTGGTATTTTTTGGTACTCTTTGTCTAAAATAACAAAATCATCTAGCTAATAATAATTATACTTTCTAAAAAATATAGCACTTCGACTTGGATAAAAGCTCCATGTAAATTTATATTTTGGAGAATCTAAACTAGTAAAGCTTAAAATGATTGATAAAAACTTCCCAATCGTTTTAAGAACATTTGTTAACTCTGGTTATTTCACTATTTATTTTAGCAAAAAGTATACATCAGGCAAACCACCTGACCACTTTTTACATGATTATATGATTTAATAAACGGAAAAGACTGTTGTTCTATATGATGGGCTTAGTCCTTCAGAAGAAATAAAATATATATTTATGCACATAACATCTTAAACTAATTGTGATTTTGAAGTTATTGCTTAAACTTAAAAATTAAGAGAAGATTTTCTTCCTTAAAATGGATCTTCTAACAATTTAAAATAGAAAGGGTTTATTTAATTTCCCTCGAGTGATAAAATGTTTAATATGGAAATTGGTAATATTAGATTAAAACTTTAAATTATAATAATTTTATTTTATAACAAAGCTGAAATTAAAAAAAGAAGAAAAGAAAAAAGCTTAAAGCTTGCTTCAAATAAGGATTTCATAAAAATTAATTCTGAAGTTGCTTAAGATTATAGAGATTAGATTAAGAAGAAACTCAACGATCATGTAAAATGATACTTACAAACATATTACTAAACTTTTTTAAAAACTTTCATTTTATTTAAAATAAAGATGAGATAGAAAGCAGATAAGATAGTCTTAGTACAGAAAAAGTAATAGATCATGTTTGAATAAAAATTTGAAAAGAATTTATAGTGGCTTTCAAAGAATGACCAAAAGAAATAAGAGGTGATTTTCCTTTTAATTTTTGGAATAAATACTCATTATTGAATATAATAATTTAGAGATTAAAAATTGAAGGAAAGGAATAGAAAATAAAATTTGATAGGACTTGGTTAGCTATTTTAGAACTCCCAAAGATTTTCCATAAACTGAGATTTATCATATTTAAGAATAAAATGTGGAATAAAAGAATTGAAAGAGCTAAAAGTTTATTAAATAAATTCTTTAAAGAAGTTTTAATGAAATTACGATCAAAAACAGGAATGGAAAAGATGATGATGTACTCATCAACGTAATATTAATTTGATAGATTTATTTGAATTGAATAATATTGTTTTAATAGGAGTTTAAATGCTTATGCAAACTAGATACTGGAAAGAGTTGAATAAAAGAGCGGTTACATTTTATAAAAATTCCTTATAAAATCTTCATAAACTTGGTTATTAGATGCAAAACTTAAACTTTACCATTCAAAAGGTATTTAATTAAATATTATTTATAATTTAATATTTATCTTTTTATTCATTCATTTATATTAATTTCAAAGTTAAATATATCTAAGCTTGGTATCATAAATTATATAATGATAGAAGTGAATATTTAAATAAATTTTGGACAGATATCTGTAACCAGCTTCTTAATAATGAGAAACTGAGAAAACTAAATGTGATGAAAGAAGCTCCAATTAGATTAACAAAAAGAAACAGTTTGATTATCTAAGAAAACGGAAACATTGAGTAACCTAAAGGAGCCTAAAAGAATTCTTACAACATTTAGATTCGCATTTCTACAATAAATAAGTAAATTATTAGTATTAATTTTATTGTCTAATCTAATACCATTTTAATTCCTTAAAGTGAATAAAAGAAAGCTTGCTTAAAATTTTTTAGGAGAAATATAATCGAAAAAAGGGTTCTAATGTAAAGAATTAAACTAGGTTTATTATAGTTAAGTAATGATATAATAGAATCTGCTTAAATGAATACTTAACATTCATCTTAACTAAGCCCACTCTCTCCTTTAGAGAATTTGAATAACTCTTAAAGCGAAACTAGTCTATCTGCTACATAATTAAAAATGAAAAAATCTTCCTCATTTTTCCCTAGTCCTCCTTCATCTCCCTTAAAGGCTGGAAAAGAATTATAGAAAATAACATCAATAAAGCTACTCGCTATAAAGAAAGTTAGAAAATCAAAAAGACAAAAATCTCCCAACTAAAAGAATTAAAACGGTTCATAGGCTGCTGTAGATTGTATTTACGATTAGGAGTTTGTGAATTCTAAAATCAATGTAGATCGATTTGATTTACATTCAATTAACCCTTACTTTATGATGGATTTATCGATATAAGATAAATAAAGATTCTAATTCTACTCTTCTTAATCTCAAACATTTTTAGATACCATTAAAGATTCTTTAATTACTAAAAAGAATAAAAACATATATGTTATAAAGGAAGATGATGAAAACAAATTAAAATCATAAAATAGTTAGACATTTCAAACTCAAAATAGCAATAGATTAATACTCCATAAAAATAAATTAACACCATTCCCTTTATTATAACTCAGAAAGAATAATTCTCTTGATATCTAGATGTTGAGCTTTAAAAAAATTAGCTAAGCTGAGATAATTTTGTTTAAGAAATTAATTTTAGATGCAACAGAACAGTGCAAGGATTATAAAGGATGGAAATCATGAATATATTAAGAAACTAAAAATAGTTTGAACAGATTATATTAAGTTATATTCTATCATCAATTCGATTTGATTCAGGATATTTAAATGATTAATTAATTAATTAAAATAAATAATATTTGTAAATAATAAAAATTAATCCTTAAAAGTGGAAAATAATAAAGAAGTATTTTCTTTTATATTAAATTAAATTAATAAAAAATTAATGATTAAATTTACTAAATGTAAGTAGTTATTCAATAATAAATAAATTTTAGGAAGGAAGGAAGGTAGGTAGGTTGTTATAAAGTAAATGCTTATTTACTTACTTACTTTACTATTGTAAATTAATTTTATAATTTAACATAAAAAGAATAGCAATTAAAGAGAACAAATTAATAGATGATTTTTAAAATGGATTTGGTAAAATATTAATTATTTTTTATTTAATCCAAATGCATAGATAGATAGATAAATTTAATTATAAATACTAATAATATCACTTTTTCTACTACAAATCATAATAAAAACAAAATAATTACCAAATATAATTCTGCTTCAAAAATAAGCTTTGATAAGAAACTAGTTTTTATTTTACTAATTTATCTATCTTCTTCATCACTATTACCACCAGATCTTCTTCTATGGCTTCTTTTGTGTATTATTTGCTTTTTATATTTCGAATAATTTTCTTATATATCATTTTATCTTAATCTTATTTAAGATTTTGGTTTCTCTATACATTCACCATTCTTCAGTTAATATTCACGATTGCATTATAAGCAATCTGTTGAGTTTGGTCCAGAGCAGCTTGAACATGAACTATGGCATATTTTACATTTGTTAGATTAGAAAACATAATAATTACTATTGCATTATTAAACGCAACTTCCATTTTAACTTTTTAAATTATTTGAGCATAAGTCGCATCTTAAATAAGATTTGCAAACCAAACAACCTAATTAGCATTTTGCACATAAAATTTATCCTTTCATTTCTTAAGCAAAATATCCTTTTTCACAGGTACCTTCTTATTTATTTCTTGGTATTTTACTCTGATCATCCTAGTTTTCCCCTTTTTTACCTTAGCTGTTATTATCATCCGAATGACCATTTTCTCCACTATTACCTGAATGCTCTCCTTCGTGACCACCACTAGAATGTTCTCCTTCATGACCACCACTAGAGTGTTCTCCTTCATGACCACCACTAGAATGCCCTTCACTATGATGCCCTCCACCACCATGATGACCTCCACTGTGTTTTTTATAATTCTCTGGGTGTTTCTATTAATTTAATGAAAATTGTTATTTCAATGATATTTTAAAATATTTTACTAGTAATTCAGATTGTTCGTTTTCTGGATTATATGACTAATATGAAAATACTTTAGATTCCACTCTACATTCTCCATTAATTAATTTAAATTTATCTGGACAAGATAAACAATCATTGTATTTTGGCCCCATGCAAGAAGAGCATGATAGATTACATCGATTACAATAATTTTATTTATTCAAATAGTAGTTACTACCACATTTTTCAACACAAGATCCTCTTTATATTTTTAAATTACCTTTACATTAGAGACATTTGTTTTCTGATATACAAACCTTACAATCTTTTTAACATTTCTCACAGACTAAGTTATCATTAATTATTTATGCGAAATAGCCTTTATCACAGTCATCGTAGCACTATCCTTTATGGCAAAACTGTCCAGATACACAATTATTACAATAAATTCCTTTTAGATTTTCAACTTCCTCACATTTCATAGAGCTATAATTCCATTGCATGTTCTTAGGGCATTATTTATAACATTTATTATTTTAAAATTTATAATTCTATGAGCAACTGATACAATTAGAAGCAGATTAATCAAAGCATGTTTTACAATTAAGATGACATTTTTTACAGGTATTTTAGGATTTATCAAAATACATATTCTAATTTAAACATTAGTAAAAAAAAAACTAGCATCCTTCTCCCTTACCCTATTCTGTTTTAGTGACTAAAATATCATTAACTGTATACCAGCCAGTGTCCTTTAGTAAAGCTGCATCAAATTGGCTAAATATTTATTTTTAATCCTGAATTTATGATAGCATTAAATCATCTTTATTAACAATTTTATCCCAATGAGAACCCAATTAGTTGTCTTGAATTTCGATGGGAATTCCTATTTTTAAGTGTTTATTTTTTATATTTCAATTTTTCACAATAATATATATTACCTTCTATAGAATCACATTCGAAATATTCCTTTCCTAATTTTTTTAAATTTGGGAAATAAAGAAAATTTGCTAATTTATCTCCTAATTTCACTTTTGAAGAGTAAAAACTCTTAGGATAGTTTTTCCCATTTTCATCTATAAAGTATGGAAATAATTAATGAGAGAATCCTAAAATATGCATTAAATGATGTTTAAATATCTAAACAGTATTAATTAGTCTAAATTTTTGTTCTGATTCCTGATAATAAAAAATAAATTTGAGTAAACTCTTAACTGGTTTAAATTGTAGAGAATGTTTTTATCTAGTTTTTAAAAAAATTTAAAAAATATTTTACAAAGTGAAAATCATCTTTATTTATTGAAAAGTATCCAAAAATAGGTCTTCCTGTTTAGGCTGATAGAACACAAGCTGAAGAATAAGTCTTATCTCCTTCTTCAAAATATATATGAAGATCACTATCTTCAATTCCTTTTATTTTATCTTTTTCTTCAATTAAGATGTTATCGCAACTCAAATAATTAGGGAAGACATTATTTCCCTGTATAGAATTAGTTTTAAGCAATTGACTGAAGAATTTAACTGATTATTAATAAGCTTTTTGAATTAAAACCATCTCATTTTCTTAAAAAACTTTCTATAATCTTGTAAAATCTGCTGTTATACGAATTGGATAAAGCAAGGAATTTATAAAGACTTTATGGTTAATTTCTTTTTTAAGATTATTTTATACTTAAATTTCTGTGTTCTTATAATGGTGGCTACATTAGTATGATAAGATTTATTTAATAAATAATAATAGTAATAATAGAATTTGCATTCTCATTTATTCTGTAGTAGTAAGTTTATATGCAATTTTAGTATATATTTAATATATTTAATTAAAAAGAATAATAAATAATTAACTTAGCTTTTCTCTAATCTGAATTTAAAATATTGGCTATTACATCTGCTAATATAAGGGAGGATTTGTATCCTAGTCTTATGAATTTAAAGTGGATTGAACTTAATAAGTATTGTATATTACTTATCCTATGAATTAATTATAATTGATTGCTTCCTAGCTAATTTTTTTTATTAATTTTATTATGTTTAGAATGTAATTCCTTTTCTAAAATGAACTATCTATAATGAATTTAACCTAAGAAAACAATAAATATATACATATAATAAGGATAAATTATTTTTAAACATTTTAATAATAAGATTTATTTAAAAGTTTTATTAAAATTAAATTAAATCTTTTATATCTATTGATATCCTTTAGCTTAATGAGGTTAGTTTTTTAAGAGTCAAAATTATAATTATTCAACTCCTTCAAATGCCAAATATATTCAGTATTTAGATTACTGCTAATCCAAATCCAAATAGGATAGCTAAAATCCAAGTAGATTTTTCAATAATAGTCATTTAACATTATCGTTATTATTTTAATTTATCTATGTGTTTGATATAAGATAAAGGATCTACACTTTCATCACTAATTTCGCTTACAACTAAATGAGGATCTTGCATATATTAAGTAACTTCATCTCCAGAAATTAGTTCCTCCATCGAGGAATCATTTAAAGTGCCTTAGCATTTGTATCTCATTGCAAAAGGTATAATATAAATAATTATAAATCCACAAAGTGCTCCATCTAGTCCTATTACTATACTTGGGCTTATACAAAGAATTTAGAAAGCAAGACAACTTAGAGAAAAAACGATATTATAGCAAAAGAATTACTTTCCTGTAATTTCCTCGTGTTCGCTTTGAATGAGATTGAAAAATTAAGTTCTTGCAATGAAATTTAGAGTGGGGATAGCTGTACTCAATTAAATTAGGAAGAGAAATTCTACTACTACAGGAAGTATCTCTGTAGACGAATAAAAATCGGTTATTGTATTAGCATTTGAGAGATCATCTAATCTCCCTAAAATACCTATACTTCCTAAAGTACCTATTGAGGCATAGATTATATAAACTAACATATAGCCAGCACTTAAGTCACGTTAATTATTTTCTTATTTTGAATTATTAGACATAATCTAGCAAATTATGTTATGAATAAAGAATGCCAAAGCAAATGAGCCAGCTACCAAGGCAAAATTTGGTGAAAAATAAGCCATCTTTTCCCAGTATTTTTATACATTTCCATTTGAAATATTTTAAATGAATGTCTCAATGATAAATAAGCCATAGGCAAAAATTGCGAATACTCCTAATTTACCAAGTTTAATGATGAATGATAAATTTCTAAGGCTAAAAAGACCAAAGCAAGGAATAATCAAAATAATAGATTGGTATTGTACAGACCATCTAGAGAAATCAATTGTGGTAATATCTGCATAGTTATTACTGCCTGTCAAATAGAAAAAATATTTTGTAATAGGATATAGAACGCTATTCATCAACATAAAGTAAATAACTCCTGCGACAAATAGAAGTAAGCTACTTGTCACACAAAATAATCTACACCATTTTCTTCCTATATTTAATTTCAATAATCTATTTTAGAATATAATATTTTAGATACAATTATAATTAAAAAGAAAGTCAAATCATCTATTTTATTGAATTCTAAATTATTTTAGAGGACATGATTAGCTTTGATTAAAATTAAAAAAGAAATAATATTTTTAAAAGATGTTAAAAATAAAGATATTATTTTATTTCCTTGCAGAGAGTTTTCTACCAAAATATTTAATAACTTCATTTATCATTTCCTTTTTGAATTCTATTTCAAAAAAGCAAAATAGAGTAGGAATTATTAATTTTTGATAATATTAAATTACTAAATTTAAAGCTTTCTCATATTATAGTGTTTTTTATCATTTGTTTTTACTTAATACTTACTAAAAAGTAGAAATGTAAATATAAAATACCTAAAATGCGATTGATTACTTCAGATAAATCTAGTTCACCTTTCTTCTAATATAGAACTATGAATTTACATGTCTTATATGAAATATACCCTATAATTGTCATTAAAATTAGACTCATAATTAATCCTCCTTTCAATATATTAGGTGGTAGAACCAAAGCTACACTACCTACCATACTATTTGTTATACCAAAAATTGTTTGAAGAGATGTCGCCTTACGGGCTTAAACTATTTCAGCAATGCTCATTTTCATAGACTAAGCAAAGGATTTTTTTTTATCTATATTATTACCTCCTTCTCCTCTAAGCATCTTACGAATGTTGTCCTTCTCCTACTCTAATATGATCACCTCTTCATATGCATCTGTAACAAAATCTTGCTTTTTATCAGGGATTTTACTACCTGATCTTCCTAAGAATGACATTTTAGTTTACAAAATATAATATTTCTCTTAAAGATTTGTATTAGTTTCCTATTATTATCCCTTAACCTTAGTTAAATTTTGTATTTTTTTTGATGATTTTAGTTACTCCTTATTTACTTTTTTAATAATTTACTAAACTATAAACTTTCTCTTCACCAAAATTTAAATCAGTATTGACTATTGATTTATAAAGAATAGTTTTTAGAAAATATATTCATAATTATAATTCAAAGAGATACTAGCTTAATTATTCGAAATTTTTGTAATAGAAATCTTTCTTCTCTTAATTATCAAATGAGAAGAACTTAAAAATAAAAACAATTATATGATTTCAAACTATATATTATTTTCTCATAATAACACCTTCTCAACAAAATCCCAACAAAAACACAATCTCTTAAATAGTTTATAAAACTTTAAATTTTGAAAATTTTTAAGAAAGTTGTATTGCTTTTAAGATAAATATTGTATAATTTAATAAAATTAATAATAGTAAATATTTTTAATTGAAGAAAACACTATAATTTAGTAACATATATTTAAATATGAATTATATTAAGATTAGTTTCAAAAATAAGAAGTAAGTAAGTAAGTAAGTAAGTAAGTGAGATACTTACTTATTCGAGACATAGATTTTTAGAAGTAGAACTATTAATGAATGAATGATATAAAGTGAAAAGTTATTATAATATTAAAATTATCATTTATCAATATAATTTGTGGCTTCAAAAGTTTATTGTTGTTTATTAACAAATATGAATAGTCTCATTTTTTAATTTTCTATTCCATTTTACTTAAATAATATAATCTCTACATTTAATCTAATAGTAAAATAACATTCAATTAATGTTTATCAGAATTTATTTAATATCAGAGATGACTTTAATATACTTTTCTACCATTATAAGCAACTCTTAATTATCTTTAACAATATTAATCAAGAGTTAAGAATAAAATACATTTAAATCTACCCATGAAATAATGTTTTAAGATAACTCTTTATTAAAATATTTCTCTACATCGCCAATGTACTTTTTCATTACTTTTAGTATATCATTCTCTATTACCTGTGGTCTGTATTCACATTTTATAAAAGTTCCTAAAATTTCTAATGATACTTCATTATCTTACTTTTTTATTTCTTCAAAATCAGATTATTTTATCATTTCTTACCAATTAGGGAAATACTCAACAAATGTTACTAACATTTCTTTGAATTGATTTTCTATCATAAATACTTCTAATCTTATTTTTTCTAAAAAACACTATTTAATTATTAAAATAATTGCTTGAATAAAGTGTTTCTTAAATGAAAAATCATACATCATTCAAAAGCTATAATACTGTTTTTCTATCTTTTAATGCAGTTATCATTGTACTTTTACTACTTTCTTTATTAGAGGGGTTCTCCTTAACTCCTCTTTCTTATTGTTTTTATTCCTATTAATAAACATTTTTAAAATTTATTTTAATTTAACATTTATCTTATCTAATTACTATATTAGTTAACAAACTCTCAATATTTTCAAGAAGTAAATCTCTTAAAACTAAATTTGCAGAGTCTAAGAAATAGAATTATTTTTTATTAGTTTAGATTTCTTTGTAAGCAACATATGTAATCCAGTGATTAGTAGTACCTGCAAAAATTATAACTAAAGTATCTCTATTTGATTCATTGAATCTATTAACTATTTCATTAAATTGATCTACTTATTCCTCACTTAGTTAAACAATTCCTAAATATTATTTTGATACATTAACCATATGATTTTAAGATATTATAATTTACCAAATCCATAATAAAAAGGAAGTAATATTAAATCTATATTAGATTATAGGCATTGCTATTATTTCTCTAATATTGGTTAGTAATTCTAATTTCCAAAATAAAAAAAATTAAACAAATTATTTACTAAAACATTGCAAAATAATACTTCAATTATAAACTCTAGGTGGCTTCTATCTAAAGGTCCTAAATTTTCGAGATACTTGATATCTTGTTTATTAGGATATTATTCTATTAGAAATTAATAAGTGGAGTAATAACAATTCCAGAAGCTAGAGATATTTTAAATAAAATGATGTTAATATTTAAAACAATTTCTTTTAAAGATATTCTACGCATTAGATGAATTGAGCATATTTAATGATGAATTATTTTTATTATTTAAAAAATAATCTATTATGCATTAAGCATTGAACAAAGAATGAAATCCGCATAAATTTGAATTATATTAGTCATATACTTTGATTTAAGTTATTCCTTAATAAAATTATAGATATTCATCATTTAGCATTGGACTTTGCCTATTCTCAAATAAAGATTCTATTATTATTTCGTTTACCATAGTTTGTATTTCCATTTCTTTCTTATCTTTTATAATAATTTAATCTTATCTAATTTATGTATTATTAAATATCTTTTTCATCAAAAATAACTAGATTTTATTTTAAGTAATCAAGAAAATTTAGACCAGATGATTAAGTAGGATATAGTAAAAATAAGCATTGATCAGGATTTACAGGATCACAAAATAGTTAAAATTCATGAAATATAAATAAATAAGAATACATAATTCCTCATCATTCAACATCTAAGGAAATTATATTTTTTTAAAAATTTTTTTTTTAAAAGTAAAGTAAATAAGAAAATATTATATTTTAGAAATTAACAGCACATTTAAAACAAATAAGGTAAATTTATTTCAAAAATGATAATAATATTAATAGATAATAAACATGTATTTTAATTATCATTTATTATTTATTAAATACCTTTTATAAACTTCATACTTATTTCTATATTAAATCTTCAAAGCAGAAATAACAGAGATTTAAATTAGAAATGAAAATTTCTGCTACAAATTATCTGCAAGTCAAACAATGAGGCTTTGGTTTAGGAGAATTTTGTTGAGTGATATTATTTGGTTAATAATTAAGATTTACTAATTATAATTGCATATTTTATATGCTTAAATCGTTATTATCAATTGAATTAATAGATTAGGATTAATTATTGCTATTGTTTTATGGTTACATTTTGAATACATTTTATTCTTTTTTCAATTTAAATCTTTTTAGATCACATGAATAAAAAACTATTGGTATCTAGTTATCTTAATAGCGTAAGGAAAATTCTTAATCTTAATATAATATATACTATCCTTTATAGGTTGTATCTAATTGATCTTCTATTTTAAGAATTATTTTTATTGTTTGAAAAAGATTTAATAAATCTAAAACTTAAGCACTATAAAATTCCTTCTTTATTTAATTATATTCTTGATTTTGATCAAGTATTAAAGAAAATATTTATAGAGAGGTAACTTGAAATAACAATGATTCTAAGGTCTATTGACTTCCTTATTTAAATTGAAATAGATCCATTAAATTATTGAGTAAAGTAAATATTTAATCTTCACCAATTTCTTAGATTATTTATTTATATTAAGGTTAGACTACTAATTCATAAAGCCATATTTTCATTTTTAGAATCCACTCATTAATTTTTACTAAAATACTTTAAAACTGTTATGAACTGAATGCATAATAATAGGAAAAATGAAATATGCTTAGCAGTATACCAGTAAGTGGGCAATTAAATTGTATGGTCATTTGATCGTCATGAATAATCGATTTATTAAATAGGTATTAGGGATATAATATTAAATTCTTATAAAAAGATTATGATTAATATAATAGTAATTCTTTTTTAGAAGGAAAGTTTTAAATAGAAATATGTAGAATATTTTCTTTTTATTCAAAGTCATAAAGAATATCATATCTCTTTGTATTTTTATCTAAAATTTTTAGAAAAAATTTCCTATTTTATTCATAAATAACAAATTAAAAATATTCATCAAACTTTTAAAGATTATCTTTAAAATATGCCTTGCCTTTAAAGAATTATTTTATTAAAATTCTTATTAACTTTTAGAACTTTTCATCTTTAATTATCTCAAGCATACTTTTTTTTGATGATTATACATTTTAAGTTAAAATGAGCATGAGTTCACAAACAGCACCTTAATAAATTTTAGCATAATGGTTACTAATGTAATTTTTATCTCTAACAAATTTAATGAATTCGTTCAATTTCTCTATCTATATTCTATCCAAACTAAAATTATTCAAACATATTAAATATGTCATAAATAAACACACTTATATAAATCTTTTTTCTTTATATTCCTGAGGTTTTATAAATTTTATATCTCCTTAATCTTCATCAACAATTATATCTATTTATTTAACTTCCTAATCTTTTACTTAACTATAGCGACTTTTATCTTATTATGGGCCTATTTTATCCATTACCTTAGGTATCTATACATCTCCTACTGCTACTACTTAAATCTATTGTGTAATTTATGATTTATAAATATAGATATATTATTTAATTATTTATTGAATATTATCTCTTTAATCCATTTTAATATTGTTTTCTTTAAATCTAATTTTTGTTAATCTTTTAATCAAATTCTGATGAAAATAACCTCTATTTTTTGAAGTGGTAAAATAAGATTGAAAATAGAAATGAGATAAGAAAATAAATAAGCATTTAGTATTTTATAAGGAATTAAATCAAACACATGAATAACACTATTTTAAAAAACACAATTAGCATTAATATAAATTAGGGTAAAATACTTATACTATATTTTCTTTACAAGATATACAGAGAGTGGGGTTTTTTTTTGGAATAAATTATTATTATTCACTTTTATTAGTTTCAAAGGCACTCATCTAGTGTTATTAGGGCTAATATTTTTCTTATAAATATTATTATTAAGTTAAATATTATTACTGCTCTTCATTACTTAAGTATTTCTTTGGGATCATTAAAATATAAGACTCTATCTTATTTGTTATTTAATTTGTTTATAATAGCATAGAAATTTCTTATTATAAATTACTTTCAGTTAAATAAGATTCATTTTTTAAAATATTTTCACAATTTAGGTTCTCTAAATTTTCACTTAAACTCATTTCCATAAGCAGTGAAAAAGCATCCTATTGTGTTTTACATTCAAAAAATAATCTACTCAATTATTATTGTCTAATATTATAAATATATTTTTGAATTAAACAAAGTCTAAAATATTTATTCATTATCAATTTAGTAATTTTATTTTTAAAATTCTTTTAATTAAAGGATGTCTCAATATCCTTAATTTATGCAATTTCACTTTCATCTTTAATAAAGGATTTTATTTACTCAAACAATTTTACTTCCTTTATAACTATTTCTAAATCTATCAAGTATTTTTTAAGAATAGGATCCTATATTTCTTTTTCATAGAAAATCTTTAAAAATATTAAACACTAAAAAGCTAATAAAGGATGCTAAAACTGAATGAAAAAGAAGCTTAGTTATCTATAGTCTACTTCTTTACTATTGATATTTTCTAAAGGTTTATTAAACAAACAGCAACTCAATTAACTTTCAAAGAAATTATAAAGTAATTGATTTAATTATTTTCCTAAGTTATTTGTTTAATATTCTATTAAGATTGTTTCTTTTTTTTTCAAATAATTGAGATTAAAGCAATCAAAATTCTACTATTTTTTCTTTTCCCCTTTAATGTAATTTATCTTAATAGAAAATTTCTATTAAATGCCCTTTAATTACGGAGATAACTATATTTTTGATTAATCAAGGTTTAAAAGGTTTAAGTACTAAATGAGAAGAGTAATTTAATATTAAATAAAAGAACTATAATCTTTGATTAAATAATGAAGGTGAAAATAACTCAAAATATCTTTACGTAAGAGTAAATTCAAATCGCAAATAAAATTATAGAGCTTTTATTATTTTGTTTAAGCTGACTTTTTATCTAATTACTCAGGAGCTTGTGCTATTTAACTTTCTATAAATTATATATACTTCATTAAACTTTATTCTATATTTTATTTATTTTCATCATCTAAAAGATAGTTTGTAAATATTAAGGATAGTAAACCTACCAATTTTAAATATGATATATCATATTTCTGTGCTTTTTTTTAATCTTTATTTTCTATTTTACTCTTTTTAATTGTGTAAGATAATTTGTTACTATTTTTCTCATAAGCCTCAATAAAATCATATTTTATATTCTTCAATTCATCATTTTTATTAAACTAAAGAACTTTTTCTACATTTTTAGACTTTTTAATAGAGTAATAAGTTAAATTAATTATATTTTATAAAAATGTTTACTAGATCTATTTAGTATACTTTATTTAAAGACTGAATTTTATCCATATCTTATGAATTCTTCTAATTTTAGCTAATTTTTATCTGTTTTCTAAGTTTTTTTTTGAAATCTTTGATATTATTTAAGAAGAATTTCTTTTTTCTTTACTTAATAAAACTAAATTCTAATATCTTTTTGGATTTATTTACCTTTTTATTTTAATCATTTAAGTTCTGAGTTATTAAAAATTGATTCGTTGATAGATTAGCTTAGCTAAAAAGTTCTTAATTAACAAGGATGATAATTGTAATTTAATTTATTAATTTTAAATAAATTATATTTTAATATTTCAAGGCTTAGATAATATGGAAAATCTTTCTTTTATAGAATAAAAAATTCTTGAATTAAATGAAGAATAAAAGAATAATCTTATTTAAATCATCGATAATTGTGAAAATGACTTACTTCTAGAACCTGTCTGCTGCGTCTTTCTATTGGAATTATGTGATGTAGTTAATTTAAGTAGTATAGAAAAGGAAAAATGTCAATAAAAAATAGAAGAAGCACTCGTATAAAATGTATTATCTATAAATGATTTAAGCGATCTCTCTCTTTTTATTTCTTCTTAATACACTAATTCTTTAACAGATTAAAATACTTAAAGTTCTACTCATAATTTTAATATTGAAAATGATATATTTCAAAGTAAATGAATATTTTAAAAATAAAAAAATAACATTAAACTACCTTTAAAAGAATAAATGGAAGAAATGGAAGATTATTAAGACAGATTGGTAAATGAAGAGTAATCGGTTTATCTTATTTATGAAGAATGTGATTAAAATGAATAAAGGAATAATGAGACTATTAATTATTTTGATCCAATTATATTCTTGAGCACTAAACAAATAAGAGAAGAGTAGTAAATACTTTAGAAAAATATCAAAAAGTATATATTTACTTTCATATTGAATATGACCCTTATTTTATTTTTAAAATAATTTAGACAAACTACTTTAAATAAATTTTAGTATTTCCTTTCAAAATTTCTTTTTGTTAAAAGTGATTTTCATACAATCCTCGACAATTTAAATTAAAAGATCATTTCTTAACATTCTTTTTAGACTAACTCTGATCAATTGCTTTATAAAGTTGGAGTGTTGGCTAATAAATAATTGAACTTTTAGGAGCTTAAATAAAGGATTTCAAAGATAATCTTTGAAACAATCTTTGAGTAAATTATTATTATCCAATTTGATGTTTTTATTTATTTAAAAAATAAAAAGCTCCGAGACCGGGAATTGAACCCGGGTCTCCTGCGTGACAGGCAGGAATACTAACCACTATACTATCTCGGATTGGAACAAGAAATTAAGCAAAGGATTTGTACCTATATTATCTCAATTTATAAATAGATGATTAATTAGATTTTTCATTTTTATTTTTTTAATTGTCTTGATGTGTTAAATAATCATTTAAAAAATAAAAGATGTTTAAGAATTAAAATATACAATTACATATGTTTATATTTATAAATTTTAAATATACTATTTACAAAAGGGTATTAAATTGGTTCTTATATATTTTTTATATATCTCAAGCTACCTTTTCAAAAATTTATTAATTCTGAAGCCAATTTGAATTTTCTTAAGTTTCTGTTATTAATATATGAATTCTTAGTGCTACTTGGTAAACCAAATTAAATAGCTGCATCTTATTGGTTTACTTAGTTCTTAGCTGTTTAATTACCTGTAGCTAATATAATATCTCTCAGTTAAGTAGATTATTTAGCTTTAGTTGTTTAGGGAACATTGTTTTGAACTTGAATTTATTGTGGGATCATAGTATTTGGAGAATTGTTGAGTATACTATTAAATAATTATTAGCCTTGAGGAGTATTCTTATTTTTTACACTAAGAGGGAAGAGAGTAGAAGAATTTTAAGGAGTAGAATTATTGAGTATTTAGAAGCTAGTATTAGGAGAATTTTGAGCTGAAGTATAATGTATGGAAGAAGAATTAATGTTTTTGTGGTGTTTATTTCTCTTTGATTAAGTATTAGGGTAATTAAGACTGTTTGATCTATCTTGGTTAAATACATTATCCTATATTATACTTGAATTTATAGTATTTTAATTGCTGTTTTAACTCTTATTTGTATGTTTGTTTTGCCTAGAATATTGCTATCTATTGGTACCTAAAGGAGTGTTGTTGAAACTTTTTGAAGGCACATTTTCATTACCATTTTCAGGAAGTTAATTGGAATTGTGGAAGGAATTATTTAAGCTAGAATTATTAGAGTTTGTTCCATTTTAAATAAAAAAATTAATGTTATTATTAATTTAGATATTGAAGTTCCTTTTCCTTTTTTGAATAGGATTGTTCGTAGGAGGAGCTGAATTAGAAGGGATTGCTATAGGATTGCTTTAATTATTATTATTTTGAAGAAGATTATTGATCATTTGATTCTGACTAATTTAAGAAGTGTTTGTGTTTGGTTAAGTAAATGGTTACAGGTTACTTTAATATTATGGATTTTAATTAGATGAATTTATAGAATTGTTTTATACCCTGTATTTTATTGTTTCATCGACTTAGTTCACAAAATTATTAGTAGAAACTTAACTATTTTTTAATTATTATTGTTACTTAATTTGGAGTTAATATATTTCTTTTTCTATTTGTTTTTCATGAGAATTCAGTTAGATCTAAGATGCTTACAAAGGAGAGGGATGCACGTTGCTTCCATTTTATTATTGAGATGTTATTATTTATTAAATTCTCTGATGAAGAGGAGGTTTAGTTAGAATTTTTAATCTGTTTAAGTAATTGTTACCCCCTTTATTAGAATTAGATGTTGGATTGGAAGGAGGATTTATAAAATCTGTATTTCTTTATTAATTATTTAAATCTATATTTGATCTATCTAATGATTTAGGTTACCTATTATGTACTAATAACAATAAAAGTATTAAAAATAAATTAGACATTTACGAAATCAAATAATGTATGCATTATTAAGTTGTAAATTATAAAATAGGAAAAAATAATACCTTAGAATGCAAGAATATGATTATTTGAAGGACTCTAAGGTGAAGAGTTTTGAGGAGTATTAATAAATGAACTGTGAATAGTAACAGAGCCATTGTTTGAACTTATACTTCGTCCTTTAGAAGGCGGATCTAATGTTCTATTTTATCTAACTTTGATTTCATTTATTTAATTCAAATTATTCTACACTACACCATTTATAGCTTTATTACTTTTATATATCTTTTCAATCTATTCACTAGATTTTCTATTCTTTCTACTAGCACCTTCTGCACTTTTTTCTCTAGTTATTGATGGTCTTTTTTATTTCTATCTTTGAGCCTTTTAATTCTCAATTCCTTTATGCATTATTGTTGTAAGATTTTATTAAAGAAGATGATTTTGTCCATTAGGAGTTTCTTCTTAGATAAAGAATCCTTGATCACTTTCAGTATCATTTTAGAATTCTTCAGTAGGGTGTGCATCCAAGTGCATTCTTTCTTATTTAGAAAAATCTTAATGTTATTTTATCAAATCAGTATTCAGAATTTTGGAATGATTTATTTGAAATTATTCAGGTTTCTTTCTAATAAGAGGAATAAAATAAGGGGCTTTGCAACCTCCAGGCAGAGGCCTAACTAATATATGATTTTTTTAATCAGGTTAATCTTCATAAATACATTATCTAAACGCTGCATGGAATTTAGTATGAACACTCATTATTTAGCCTACAAGAGGTACTTCATGAGGAAGATATACAAAAGCCGTTTCTAAAGCACGAGAAAGATAATTTTCTGAATGAGTAATTTCATCACAATTCTCTTTTGTTGTATTAACCTAAGGCTACTCAATAAAACGATATTCAGTGGAAATACAATAAAAACCTACACTTAATTAAGCATTATAAAGGAGGATTTTTTCATTGATTTCACTAGGCAAAGCAACTCTGATTGATTCCAAGCTCATAGGCTTTAATTGTAATTACCCTAAAATATTTGATTTTTAGAGAACTATTTCTGAATTTTTGAACATCTCTTTAAGATTTATTTTATCATTAAAAGTAGATTTATAATTATTATTTTATTATTTATAATTATTTTTCTATGGAGAAGTATCATCCTAGCTATTATTATTTTCATGTAATGGTGATTGAAGAGTTTCTATTGAGCTTCCTAATTAATTCTTAAATAATCCTTAAAGTAAAGAATATTTCTTAGCTGAAAGAAGCGAAGGCATGTCTAACAGCTTTGATAGAATAGATTTTAAAATCATAAAGAGGTTCTTTTCAAGATCAGTTAGATCTTAAAAGACTTCTATTTTTTTAAGATTCGTTTCAAATTCACTTATAATTGTATGAGTTTCACTTCCGTTATTTGAAATTAATCCTCTTACATCTTTACTTATTTCACTTTAAGTATCATTTATTTAACTTGACATGTAGAATGATTCTTGGTTTGTTGAAGTTTATATCTCTAGCAGCTTTCTCTTATTTAACATTCTATTGTTGTGAACTATGGGATTATTCTTATCACCAATTGAAATACTTTCAACTTCTAAATCAATTCCATTCTCAATAAGATTTAGTTAATTACTTTAAATGGAATCAATGCCATCTTAAGATTCATTCACATTTTATACATTTAAGTTTATATTAGAAAGATTATAAAATGAGTTTTATTGTTAATCAATACTTGATGCAACGGATTTTACAGATATTCTTTTATTCTATTTAATAAATTGAGCACCATAATAATCATTATCTGATTAATTTTTATCCCTCTTTTTGTTCTAACCACTTCTTTAAATAGAAAGTTAATTCTGAGATTAAGTAACCTCCATAGCCTTCAGTGAATGTTAATAATTAACAAGTTTTTGTGTAAGTATAATAAGTTAGTCCATAAGCTATCCAACAACTGTTTTAGTAGCTTTCTTTCCAAAGAAGAGAGCTCTTTCATGATTGCTTAACTCAGATTGTAAAATACAACATTAGAAATACAATTTCACTAGAATAGCATTTATATTACTGTCCCTTTTTTGTTTCTTTATGGACATTATACAAGTCTCAAAGCAAGTAAATGCTTCATCTAATAATCCTATCTTATAAAAGCAAATACCCAAATTTACTTTGACAAAATATAAAATGCTCATATCAATCTATCCTTCACTTGCTATGAAAGCATTCATTATTATATCTGCCCTTCTCAAGTTCAATAATGCACTCTTTAAATCTTCCTTTTATAAACTTGAAAACCCTATTTAAGAATGCTTTTCAATCAATTCTGGCGCATCATCTTCTAATATTTGTTCTAATATGTGTGTAAATAAAAAAGGAGTTTAGCTAAATATTGGTGATATTTTGACAGAAATGAATAGATTTTAAAAGAATAAATTAATGGGATTATTATTAAACACAACTATTCTTTAATAAATTCTTTGATTATTTTAGTTTATTATAAAACTCCATTATAATACCATATAGTAGTATTATTTAAAATATCTATTATGTCTTATAAGAAAAAATGTGAGCATTGTTTACCACTCTTTGAAATAATATTCTGATCGCCTGAGAATCCATTAGTCCCTTATAGTCTATTAGATACCGCTCTTTAATTTGAATAACTATTCCTTCTACTTTTGCTTTATGTGGGAGTATCTCTTTTAAAAATTACTATTGGTTTCATCTCTGCTAAAGATTTGATCACATCTAACGGATTAAATTAGCTATTGCTTATATCTATTAAAGCCGTAGACGGAGCTACTTAATTGCTTTAAGCATTTTAATTATTTTAGTCTTTAATCTATTCAATTTATTCTTCCTTTATTATGACCTTCTTTGCTATGTTCTCCCTTAAATGGGGTTTGAGCTAAAGCTGGAAGGCTTTTGCTGATTCGCCTTTTGCTTGATCTGTCATCGAAAACGAATCAATTATAATTTATCAATAATTAATGTGTGAATTAAAAAGTGTATATAAATGTTACTTCTAATAGTTTGTAAATCTCAACCAAAAATCAATCAAGATTTAATTAATATCTCTTTTTCTTGTTTTTATTATTAAATTCTAATGAACGATAATAAATTTTTATAAGTTTGTTAGCTTATTTGCAGTTCTTTCTTATCTATACTACAATCTTCTAATATCTATCTCTCAATCCATAATCATCCAATATAATACTTTATTATTTCTTTGGTTTCTATTCAGTTTTATCTTATAAATCTTAACTCCCCTGAACCATACTTTGATCAACGAATTGATAGCATTATTAATCTGATAAGCCATCTACTTATAACAATTTATCATTTGGTCTATCTTTTATATCTTTTTTACTAATCTATTAAAAGAATATAATTTTATAAATTTACTTACCATAATTTAGAATAAAAATGCTATATTTATTGAGTTAATAATATAAAAATTAGGAATACAGATTATATTTGAGATTATTACTAATACTTTTTCTATTTATTACTATCAAACTAATTATTTGATTAAAAAAAAAATAATTATTTAAAGATAAATATTTGAAAATAAATTAAATTTCTTTTAAAAATTCAAAACAAAATTGTTGGTTTATATTCCAATTAAAAACACTTAAAGTAATATTTCCTTAATAGATAACCCAAAAAGCTGATTGAGCAAAAATTAATATATATTAAAAAAAAAGATTATTATTTGGTTACATCTAATATAATTTATTGATGGTTCCAGTATCAAAATTGATAATTCTTTTACTATTTAAATCAAATTGTAATTGGTGATTATTTTAACATCGCAATATCTGTTTTGATTACATCACTTAATGGAATATACATATTTTCTTAAAAAATATATTTTTATTTTATAAATCGGCCAAATATACATAATTATATTTTAACTAATTTTTAATTCTATCTACAAAAATACTTATATACTCTTTATTGTACCTTACAATTAGGAAGATGAAAAATTTTAAATCCTATTTTATTATATTTTATCTATTAAATAAGGAAGAGATAGAGAATATTTATAATAATAGCAACTTTACAATTGAATTTTTAGTCTAACTAGGGTTTTTTCATGCTATATTTAAAAGAATTATTAGTGGACAATTATTGGTTAATAATGTTTAAAAGTATAATTATGCCATGCATGACAATTTGAATTATTGTGTAAGACTTCAAATTATATTATTAAATAATAGGAAAATTATTAATATTTTTAGAAGTAATTTATTAAATAAATAAATAAATTGATTAATTAGATTTTGCAAGTATGAAATTTATGCCAATTAATTGGAATAATTAAATATACATTATACCATTATCCGCCTTAAATCTATAAATCACAATAACATATTAATTTGTTTTTAAATGAATTATCGATTCCTACCTTACAATTAGGAATTTCATTTAAGAAATAGTATTGATGTAATAGAATTTAAATTTTCTAAAAAAAAATTGATTAAATTTGAAAATAAATTGATAACTTTTGTTAAATATAGATTTGAGTGAACATAAATAAATTAAAATTTGTATCCTCTATGAAAATAAAAATACTGATTCTTTAATAGCCATCAATCTAGAATAGACCAGTTTATTGATAGATATTTTAAAGATAGTGTATAAATATTTCAAGAAATTAATGGCTGAGTTGATTAAATCAAAAATTTGTGTATGGTTTATCATAATATTAGATATTTATTACTATACTAAAGATAATTAGAGGCAATAAAAGTTTAATCATTTCATATTTGAAGTTAAAATTCAGCCAGAATATCTATAGTACAGTAAACAGTCTAATCTTAAAAAAAATTTTAATGACTAAGTAAACAAAAAATAGGTAAACAAAATAACTAGAGCAACAAATAAAGAAGCATAATAATATTTAATAATATTAAAAATTTGTTGTTCGTCCTATTTATTTATTTTTTGACAACACTCTCTTTTCAGCGTTATCATAAAAAACAGCTTATAATCTCAACATCAATCTAATGGATAATCCTAATTTAAATGTAATATATTTAGAGTTTTTTGATTGTATTCATTTTTTAATACCTTATCTTATAGAAGAAAGAGGTACATTTACCTATTGTAGTTGAGATATCTGATGAGGAATCTTTGAGGTTATTTGAAAAGCTTAAGTATTATTCCTTCTTTGAAAAGTTTTCTAATGATGATCAATAGAAATGTAAGTTTATTTTTGATTAGTTGTTATGGTTATTTTTGATAAATATGTTTATTTGATACATTTTTTTATTGGCTTATGCTTATTCTTACTTTATAAAAGTGCTATTTCAAATTATAAGAAGATCTAAAAAAATCATCTACAAAGAGAACGATTCAATACAAAAGAAGAGTAATTTTATAACATCAATATAATAAATAAATTTCTCTTTTTATAAGATGTATTACCTAATTATTTCAATTTTCAAATTTAGATGATTATTTTACTCAGATGTTCTGTATTATAAATGGGGAAGTAGGAGTATATCAAGTAGAACAAGAAAAGAAAGCCAATAAAGAAAAGTTAACATTAGTCAAGAAAATCAAAGATAGCCAATGCTTTGGCGAATAGTGTCTAAGCACCAAAAGTGATCAGAAATGGGAATATAAATGCACTTCTCCTGAATGTTCTTTATTAACTATACAAAGGCGTGAATTAAAGAGGTTATTCAGTTCTATTAAAAAAGAAGAAATAATGGAAAAGTTGAAATTCTTATCATCGTTAAGTGCTTTTGCTGATTATAATTCTAATCTTTTACTTTAGATTTACAGCAATAGTACTGAAATGAAATTTTATAGAAATCACTCTGTATTTTAAGAAGGAGAAGAATCTAATTTTGTTTTTATAATTAAATCTGGATATTTTTTGGTAATTTAGCAATAATCTTTTTCTTTCCTTACATTTCTATTATTTAATCGAGAGTAAATCAATAAATTATTTATTTTATTTTATTCTCACAAAGGTAAAATCCTCTCTCACTGACTCCTAAAACAAAGAAAAAGTTGCTGATTCTAAATATTAATCGACTTTAGATCCTTCCAATTCTTAAGTGAATAAATTGTTGTAAAAGAAGAAGACATTATCTAAGGAATAAAAAGTAAATATTAAATTATATCTAAATTCCTAAAATTTAATTAAAAAATGCAATTTTTGGTTACTTAAGAAATTAAATTTAATATTAAATTTAGAAAAAGTGTAATTATTAATTTTGGTTATAATGATTGAAAGAAATAAATTGTATTAAATTTATTAATTTTCTGTAATTATTAATACAAACAATTACACTGAAACACAAATTATTTTTTTCAGCTTCTTATTTATTTTCCTAATTAAAAAGATAGTTATATGGGGCGAGAAAGAACTCTTTGGAGAGGAAGATGTGTTAGAAGATAAGCTTAGAAGATATAGTGTCATTTGTGAATCTACTGAAGGAGAGATTTTCAGAATTAATAAAGACTTCTTTATTTCAAATATTATGTAAGAAGAAAGTAGTAGAGATGTTATATAGTAAAATTTGAGTTAAAAATTAAAATTATTCTAATAAAAATCTGATAATGCAGTTAAATAATTATATGACTCAGATTTATCTAAGTACTATTCATAGGTAACTTAAAAAAATACAGAATAAATTAATATTAGATAGATTCCTCCATCTAATATTCAAGCTCCAGATAGTAATCCTTAGTCCTCAATTTCAAATCCTAAAAATATATCATTTAAAACCTTAATTAAGAAAAAGTTAATAGGCCATGATTCTAATATTAACCTTTCATTGCTATCTTCTCAAAAAAAAGAAAATAATAGCAGCTTTTAAACTGATTAAATATCTCCTAATATTAATGAATTAATAAATTCTAGCTAAGTTTTAAGTAATGGAGATTAAACCAATAAACATAAATCACCTAACAATGTTAACACTAATACTCCTCCATCTAGATCTAGAAAATTAGCTCATTCGGGAAGTTAAGGTTAAATCTCATCCTTTTCATCCTATGCATAAACTATAGGATAAGGATCTTAGCCTTTTTCTAATAAAAGCCTTTTAGATACTGTTATGAGAAGTACTCTATAAGTATCTTAAAAATAAGAATTTGAAAATGAATTAAAAAGATTAATGATAGTTCAAACTTCTGAAAGCTATTGGTTATAAAATCAAATTGAAAATGTTAACTAAGAATTGATACCAAAAGAACAATTAATACCACCTGAACCTTATTGCACTGATTCAAAGGCTATGGAATTAACTCCATAAGTTAAAAAATTTTACAATGAACTCAAAAGAAACTATTTCAGGAAATATGAAGGAAAAGAAAAGAAGACATTCAATGATTTTGCAAAAATGAAGCATATAATTAAACATAGGGGTATACTTTAATTGATAGAAGAGGATTTAGCTCGTTAAAGGAGTTCTTCTCCTTTAAAAAATGGAGGGATATCTGGAAGTCCTTCTGTTTCGACAGAACGAGCTAGAAAATCCCCTTAGAATGAAACAGAATCTATTTCTGATCGTATAGTATAAAATATCATCAAAAATAAAATATTAAAGGGAAATGATGCAAGATATAATGAATTTAGATCATAATCAATGGATATAGCTAATCTATTCTCTAAATAGTCATCTCTTATTCACATTTAAGAATCCTACTCATCAGATGATAATCAAGATAAGAAGGAAACATCATTTTAACCAAATCTTCAATGGGCTCACGAAAAAGCTGCTTTTGCTACTGCAAAAACATCGACTCTTAACTCTCCTGGAAAGAAAGATCTTGTAATAAATTTATAAAAAAGAAGTTCAAACTATTCTGTATTCCCTTAAAGTAATAGAATGCATGTTTCATTCTTAGAAGATAATACTAAAGTATCAAAGAGCAGTTATAAATAAGAAGTATTTAGTTAAATGAAATCTATGCCTGATTTAGAAGATAGGCCAAGTAAAGCTTTCTCCTTCACAGTATAAGCTTAAAAATCCCTTTTAGAAAATAATTCTCCAATTGACTCAATAGTCTTTGATACAATAGAGAAATAGAATTCTTCTCAATTTAAATTAGATAAATAAAATTCAAAGCCTTAATCATTAACATAAAATACACTTCCATCTAATAAATCTCTTCCTACATCTCCTCTTAAATAGCGTTCTTAAAACAATGAAATTACTGCATCGCCATTCAACACAAATTTAAAAAAAAAATACTATGTCTTGAAATAAAGGAATATCTCTCCTCGAAAATAGTATAATTAAATCTAAGCACAATCATTGAATACTATATCTATTTAATAGATAAAATAAGATCTATAACAAATTGAATAAAGTAATAACAGCACTGTGAACACATATAAAAAAAATGTAAATTTTACATAATAATTAGATTCTTAACCTGGTCCTATAATTAATAAACTTGACTCTGAACCTATTTAAATTGAACGTTTAAAACCTTCCATTCGTTCTAAAAGTGTTATTTAACAGCCTTCTACACCTTCTACTACAACCAGATCTATTAGAAATATTAAAATTATCAATCGTAGCCAATCTCCTAATATTAATAGAGCTGTTAAGTACTTAAATTTCTCAGAGATTTGTTCAAAATTTGAAACAACTTAATCTATTGAGAATCCCCCTTAAAAAGTATAGAGTGAGAGAAACTCTTATAGTATGAATAATCTTAACTCTTACAATATAAAATCTAATATACTTCGATAATCTGCCTAATAATACTTAGGAATAAATAATGACTAACTGAAGAATTTTTCTCCTCCCTAAAGGAGAAGAATAAGTGAAAGGGGAATAGTTACTTAAACAAAATAAATATAAACAAATTAGATCCTTTCTCAATGCTTCTAAAATCATAACCTAAATATGAAACAAAGAAATAAAGACAAGTAATAAAAAGAACTAATAATAGAAAAAGACAATTCTTCATCATAAAAAGTGTAAACTGAAGGAGGCGAAGATTAAATTTGTTTAGAAAAAAATAAGCATTTTTCTATTACAAATAGGTTCTTTGATAGGCTAGAAAAGAAGAGAAGCTAAGGTGATAGAACAAGTAGAATTATAGCATAGCTTTCTTCCTCTACAAATAATACAAATATTATACAAAGCAATATGAATTTTCATAACAATAACAATAGTACATTTTAGTCTTCAGCTTCTGTTGCTGCAAAAATAGTTTTACAAAAGAGAGTCATTTCTAATTTAGGAAATAGTAGCTTATTAAACACTATTGATTTATCAAAACTAAAAAAAGCAATAGTATGATTAGTTTTGATTTTAAACAGATAAGAAGAATATTCTTTTTCTGTTTTATAAATTCTTTTAAATCTTGAAACCTATTTTCAATAATTAAAACCATAATTTCTTAAATTTAAATATTCTAACTCTTTTTACTTATTTTTATTTTCTTATTATCACTAATTATTCATAAGTGTAACATAAATCCCTCCTCTTTATCTTTTCAAAATTTAATAATATAAACTAAAAAACTAATAAAATTGTATTATCCTTTTATATTCATTCATTTATAACTTCTATTTTATGTAATTTTATTTTAAAAATTTTGATTAACTTTCAACTTTTAAATCTTTACATGCTCAACTTTACTATAATTTCATCTTAAAATTATGCATAAATAATGCAAATCAATTTAAAATAGTTTATTTAAAACCATTAAGTATTAATAATGTTACTTTTAAAACATTATTGAAAATAATTTAAATAACTTCTATCCACATTAAAAGCACAAATTATTTACTAAATTAAATACATAGAATTATGCTTGGCTAATGCACTGAAAAATTTATTTGAAATCAAAGCTAAAAAAATTAATTTAGACAAATTTTAGTATATGATTGCTAAATTGAATTATGAATATTAAATATTGAATATTAGAAAAGGTGTAAATTGATTGATTCGATATTTAAATTATTTATATAGTGGTCACAATCAAATGAATTAAAAAACAACTTCAGTCAATTCTTAAATTTACAACTTACATACTATAAATCCATTAAATCAAAATAATAATTAGAAAAATGCTCAAAACAATATATAACCTAATAAAAAACTTATTAACACTGGAAAAATGGTGTTGAATCCATATAAATTGAATTCAGACTAGCAAAATTGTTATAATAATTTATAAGTAGGAAAATAAAGTATTCATAATAGACCAACTACAACAACAGTGGTAAAAGAAGATAATTTTTTACCTTAAATGTTATAAGGCAAAGCAATGTCATTAAATACTACAAAGATACCACAAAGAGAATAAATGCATAGTAGCCATTAAAATAAAGGATTACCTTCAAATTAAACCTGGAAGTAACAGCCTAACAACATTCCGAAACCATAGTAGCAATATTAGCATTAGTAATTTAATTAATCAAAGATTAATAAAGCTTAAGGATAGCCAAAGATTGAAAACTAGCAATTAAAATAGCAATAACTGTAATAATAGTAACAAATTAATAAGAAATAAGATCTGATAGAAGGGTTAATGTTGGATGATTACTTTAAAATGCCAGCTAGCTCAGGAAATAAATAAGTTTCTCAAGAGATATTAAAAATAAATGACCATTAAACATAGCAAATAAAAATAAGTGATAATACATCATAAAGAGTAGTACATTCAATGATATCTGATAATTTGTCTGAAAGCGATAGAAATATTCATTCTGCAGGTATAGTTTATAATGGTGATAACGATGCAGAATTCTTTGGATATGAAATGGAGGAGATAGACATAGAGAAGAGCATATAAGAATTAAAAAAAATGAGTTTACACTTGAGTTTTAATTTAATGAAATGCGATTTAGATGATATAAGAGGAAATCAAGACTATGAATAGTTCATTTAGGAAATAATAAATTATCTGCATAATCTCTCTAAGCTGAACCATATTAACTAACTTTAGCTTAATGAACATCAAATTAAATAACTTTAATTCTTTATATTCAATGGTATTGAAGATTGCTTATTTTCTAGAGATATGAACATATAACTGATTTCATCACTAAAAAATGATATTTAAAATTATCCCTAAAAAGTTATAGAGGCTTTTGCAAAGAGAATTGAAAATAAATTCTTTATGGTTGAAGACTCTGAAAAGATAGATGAATGCTTTAGACTTTTTGTGAAATACTTGCATTTAAACAATTATTTAAATTAAACAATTCTAAACACTATACTCAAACTTATTAAGGTAAAGAGAATGAGAGATATTCTTTGTGAATTTTTCAAACTATAAGTAATCGATGATTTAATAAATAATGAGTACTCGCTCATTCTACTTTTTACTTTAAAAAGTTACTAATGTTTAACAATTGAATTGCCACCCTTTTCTATTGAGAGATTCTCTTCAAATAAAATTCTGTGTAAATTATACAAAAGACACAATTATAATAATTAATAGTGATAACATATAAACGTATACAATCAATTTTTGAAACAAATAAAGCCATAAATAACACACTATTTTATAAATAATCAGAATATATAATCTGCTTTTAGCTATTATAATTTTTAGCTATTTAATATTTCTACTAATACTTGATAATATAAAATAAATAATTCCTATTAAAATGTATATACCTTCTTATCATAGAAACATAAGTCTAATTTTACTAGTTTAGACTCAAAAATAATAATCAAATAAATAAATAAATTATTAGAATATATTTTCCTTACTTAACACATATAAGATTTAACAATAAAAGAATTTACTTTTATAATTTATTTACTCTTTAATAAAATATATTTGGTTGAAATATTTTAATTCGTATTCAAATTAGGAAGTTAATTATTGTAAATTATCTTAAATTTCTACTAAAATTTCCTCTAAATAATTCAAAATTGTTTTCAAGATTAATAAAATAATAGCTTACATACAATAAAGTTATTTATATCAAATATTCAAAGAAAACAATACCCATTTAAACATTTTTACAATGATTCTTCTATCAGTTTAATTTGTTATTTAAAATAACTTATCCTATCTTAATATTTTAAACTTTAATAAACGTAAGCATAAAATAAGATTAAAATTTTTTGGTTATCTTAATTCCATTTTTAGTGAAGATTTAAAAATATGAAATCTCAAAATTAATTTATCAATTTACTAAAGTTTGGTTTTCCATGATTAATTTTTGGGGAAAACATATTCTATTTATTATTTAAATTAAAGAATGTATAATTATTAGAATTAATAATTATCTTTTTTTAGATCTATAATGAAAGATAAAAAAAGAGAATTATAAAAAAAAAAAGTTTAATTCTGTAGGAAGTTTAGTAAAGGAAATAATTTATTCTAATTAAATTAGATACTAATAAGAAAAATATTTATCAAATAATTATGAGTTTGTAAGAAATCAAAACTAAAGTATAAGAAAAAGCTAAAATATTTTTCTCATAACCATGTTTATAAAATTTAAACATAGAATAGTTCATTTAATCATTATATGATCACCTGCTACAAATGAATTAGATAGAGATTTTAGATTACATAAGCTCTGGATCATATGGAATAGTTTTTAAAGTATTCCGCACTTCTGAATTTGCCATGAAGGTAATGGTAGAAAGCTAAGAAACACTTGATGAAATGGGGATACTTAAAAAAGTTAAACATCTTCCATATTGTTTACGTATTGAAACGAAAACAATAGCAAAAATTTAGGGTATTGACTTTGATATAATAGTAACTCAATTAGCAAAAAAGGATTTAGAAAGCTTTATATTAGAATACAAATAATAAGAAATCCCAAAAGAAATTTAATTTAAAATAATTACACAATGTTTAATTGGTCTGCATTCAATTCATAATAAATATCCTAGGATAATTCATAGAGATATAAAGCCTTCTAATATTCTTCTTGATGAGAATGGAGATGTTATTATTGCAGATTTTGGTTTAGCTTGTGAAATTAAAGATAGTGATTATAGGAAAGATAGATTAGGAACTGTACTTTATTTTGGACCAGAATTACATGGTGAGTAAGTAAAATATAATGAAAAAAATGATATATTTGCTATGGGATGCATTTTCGCTTAAATTAATAACACTAAATTAATAAGTACAAATTATGTTACTGAATATATAAAAAAAATAAATGCTAAAGAAATCAAAATAGAAGGATATTCAGCTTTAATTATTGAATTGATTAATAATATGACTGTTGTAGATCAATACGAGAGGTTTTCAGCTAGAGATTGTTTAAGAATGATGGATCCTCTCTTTGATTTTTAATAACCAGAAGGAGATGATACTATTCAGAATTAATATAAAGCTCATTAAAGTTTTATCAAAAAAGTAACTAACATTTAATAAGATAAACCTGCTTAATAAAGTGATTAGCAAAGTTTAAAAACAGTAGATATCAATCTCATTAATGACGAATTAGAAAAACTAAAATAAATAAATAAAGAGTTATAAGAAAACTAATCTAAGCAAAAGGTAGAGTAAATTGTAGAATTTGATGATCAATAAAATAAGAAATTATTACTTTTTGGTTGTGTTGGTCTATTTAAATTTCTCATTTTCCTCATTCTTATGGTAGTTGCGATAATGAATTAAACTCATTAAATAGCTGATAGCAAAAATATTGGAGTTATCTTAGTCTCTATTGTAGAATTTATTTTAGGAGCCTGTATAGTCGTAACTGTTGTTTTGGTTAAATTTCCTAAGAAATAAGAATATTAAAGATTAGATAGATATATGAAATACTATTTTGGATTTTCAATTGCGATGTAGTTGGTTCATGCATAGTTCACAAACCTAAATGATAGAAAAGGATAAAATGATTTTATTGTTTTTATCATCATCATTTAAATAATAATTCACTCTCCACTTTTTAGATTAAATAGTCTTCTTCAAAAAATTAAAAATTAAGATAAAAAGACAACTTTCTACATTATTTTATCTGATTTAATTGGAGTATACTCAGAGTGTCATTGTTTAGCTGCTATAAGTCTTCATGATAAATATCATTGGGATATTTTAAACTAATCTTCCAGTCATGATATGAAAAATACTTTAATAGCTTCAGCCGTTTTTTATTCTATTTTTAGAGCTATTAGCTTTTTATAATCAAATATTAACGAAATTAATATTAATTATATTATTTATAATAGCAGAGCATTTATGTGTATTGATAGAATCTTATTAATACTTGAGTGCTGCTATTTCTCTTCAGATTACAAATGGTAAGGTGGCTACTCTCTTACATTTTACATAGTTTCCTCTTTATTTACACTTCGAATTGCTTCTTTTTAAGGACCATATTTATTAAGAAAGTAATTTTTAGTTTACTAAGGCTCTAATGAATAATCTATATAAATGATAATATACTCAATTATTTCAAATTAAGTAGGATCAATTTTAATTATACTTTATAGCAGATTTAGTTTATATGAAGATTTGATATTAGATTTTGGAATAGCAATGGGATGCATATTAATAGTGGTTGCAGTAATAGAAAATTTTGATTATAATTTTCAAGATAGGCATGTATGGATTAAAATATTAAATTTAAGTATCTTTGCTTGTTTGCTAGGGTTAACAATAAAATCAGGAAAAACTTATGAAAATGTTCTAGCCTTTTCCTGTATAGCAACTATCATTTTTCTATTAAAAGCAATAATATTTTCAGATAAATCTCCAAGTAATTGATTTATAAATAAAATAATTATTGAGATAACTAATAATTTAAAATAGAGTATCTAAAATTTATGGTTTATATTTGTTGCAGAAAATAATTATTTCTCTTCACAAACAAGCTTTACTCACTAAGAATTTTTCTTTTTTTAATTAATAAAACTATAACTCACTCTTTCTTTCTCTTCTCTCTCATTAGTAATGTGATATATGAAAGCATAAATGAAGAAATAATAACTTTAGTTAATTAAAGAATAATAACTGTAAAATATATTAAAAAAATACCTTAATGCATCTGTAACTATTCTCAATTTTTTATTTTAGAAGATATTTGTAATTAAATTTGAACATTTGTTTTTTTAGATAAGAAAATCATTCGGTATTCGGCTAATTTTAGAAGTGAATATTCATTATTGATATTATGATTATTTTTTAGAATATTGGAAATCAATTATAAAATGATAAAGATTAAATATATTTTTAGTTTAATAATAATACCCAATAAATGATCGCAAAATTGGATTTACTTATTTATAGTAAAAAAATATCTTATAAAGATATTAATAATTCTTAATTCTTTTAACTCATCTATATTATCTTTTGATGAATATCTAAACTAAAAATTTTCTTTCTTGTTAAATGAATTTTACCTTTATATAGAAGTAAATGTTAAATTTTCAAATTGTTTAGAAAATCTATTCAGAAAGATTCAGAATTTTTTTTATCCTAGATGTAAAGTATTTTATATTGAAAACTTAATAAATAAGAAATAGCTTGTTTATAAATAATAATTCCTTATAAAATCTTCTTCTTTAAAAAAATACATTATCACTTAGAATGGTAAAAACTATTACAGAAAAAGAAGCTTAGGATCTCTTGAAAGAATACCTAGAAACAAGATCAAATGAAGATTAAAGAGCACTATGTTGTCTTTTAGGTGCATACTGTGGAGATAATTTAGGTAACTACAATGAATTCTCTCATTCAATTACAGAAAAAGAATTAGATGAGGCAATGAAAATGCCAGGAGATGGAGCCCATAATTTGATTCCAGGCTAAAGCACAGATGACACAGAATTAGCAACATCAATGGCTTATGGTATCATAGAAAATTCAGATCCAAAAGTATTTGACTGCAATTTAATAAGCAAATATTATGCGATTTGGCTTTAGTCTCCTCCTTTTGATTTAGGTATGACAATTGGTGCTGCCTTAGGGGCAAATCGTAAAGAAGCACTAGCTTATAATACAAATGCTGAAAATTGTAAATAACGTAAGTTAGCTTAGAGAAATCGTTATTCTACTTAATAATAAAATCGTCATTCGCAAAGTAATGGAGGGTTGATGAGGATATCTCCTTTGTGTGTCTTTTTATCTAAGTAGACTGATTAAAATCTAATTAGAAGAATAGTTTATGCAGAATAAACTTTAACTCATATAAGTAAGCAATCTCTAGAGGCAGCATATGTTTATGTTAGATTAGTTACTAATTTAATCAAAGGTATGACTGCAACATAAGCTCATGAAGATTTATCTCAATATTTTAAGAAAGAATGTGAAGAAGAAGAAGTAAAAGAATGGTGGGAGTAAAAGCAAAAAAAAGAAGAGTATGATAATGCTGTTACTTCAATGGGTTGGGTTAAACATGGACTTACATAGTGCTTTGTAGCATTAAAACAACTATCCCAAATTGAATAAGCATATGAAGGAGAAGATTTTAAAAAGGAAGTCTATAAATCTTTTTTAAGAGATATTTTAAAACTATGTGGAGATAGTGATACAAACGGAGCTATAGTTGGAGGAATGATTGGTGCATATCTTACACTCAAAGATTTTCCAGGTGATTATGTCTTCAAAATTGTTAATTGCAACCTTTAAGATAAAACAAATTCATAATTGTGGCATAAGCGTTAAGAGATTTATAATCCTAGAAACTGCATTTACCTATGCAATGAAATTTTAAAAAAGGCTTCAAATAGCTAAGATATTGATATTATAGATGAAAAACTGACTGATTAAGATATCAAATAAATTCAATATTAAAATGAATTAAAAATGTAATAAATAAATGAAGCATATAAAAACAAAATCTAAAGTGAAGAAGGATAAGGAACATAATAAAAATCATAGAAAAGTGATAATTCAATTTAAAAAGGAAGTATACTAGCATATTTTAAGTAGTTGGTAAAAGAAAAATAAGAAGAATTAATGTAAGAATAAAATCAAGAAATTAATGAAAATGTCGAAGAGGCTCAAAATCAATAGTTGGATTCAATTATTTAAGAAGAAGAGACAGCCCCTCCTCATCAAAATGAATTAATAGAGGAGTAAAAAATAGAAGAATAATAAGAAGTTAATGAGATTTGAAACATTTAATTTATTTTTTTAGTAATACATATTGTTTGTTTTAGTCAATTGGAAGTAATTAATAAAACTAATAAATAAGAAGGGTTTGTTTATTTTTTTGAATTTTATTATTTAATTTCAAGAAAAATATTAAATTAAGAGTTTCAGATAATAAAAACATTTTAATGACTTCTATATTACTAATTAGTTATAACAAAAATAAAAAAAAAGTAATAATTGTTTAGAATTTTTGAATTTTCATTATGATCTAAAGAAGAAGATAAATATCTAATTCATAAAAGAAAAATGGAATAGATTTAAAAATAAATAAGGGTAAAAAGTTAGTGAATGAATGATGGGATATTAAATTGGGATTATACATATATACAATAATTGTTTAAAATATAAATATGACTAAATAATTTTAACTAAAATATTTTGCTATTAAATCTAAATCTTCATTCAATATTAAATTAAAAAGTGGTTATATTATTATGAGAGAGAATAATTAATAGAATAGAGTTTTATAAGTAAATTAATAAAAGGAGAATAAGATTGATTGATTGGTATATTTATTGATGAGGAAATATATAAAGAAGCACATCACTCTCAAATTTGCAAAGGCAAAACTGGGATGCTTTTCTTTGGGAGTTCTATATCCTTCTCTCCTGGTATTGATCTGGCTGATTAAGATATGTGCATTTCATTACCTTCAATTAACTCTAATTAAGTTTTGAAATTTTCAAAGCCCATTGCTTTACAGAAATCATCAAAATTAAGCTTTCCTGGTTCGCTGCAAAATTCCTCCATTTCAGCTTACATCTCTTTTGTTTTATTGTCTGATAGTTTTCTACCTTCTCTTGCCATAATCTATTATATCATTTAAAAAGTTTGATTAAATTAAAATAGACATTTCTTCTAAAATTAAGTTTAGAATATTAATTGTTGCAAAATAGTTTTAAAATGAGTAAATAAAGTTTTAGGCTTTAAATACTCATTTAATATGATCATTTTATATACATTTTCTTTATTCTTTTGTATTATTTGTTTTTTATTCAAGAAAAAAGTGATATTTATAAGAATTTTTTAATTTTAAATTTGTGGATTTCTCAATTGGTTAGTAAGAGGATTTTTATAAGAAAAATTTTTGAAAGGATATTTCTTCTATTTCAAAAATTATATCTGTTAAATTAAAGCTTTAAGTAAGTGAATTCTATCTAAAAATAATAAATAGATTTTTATATTACATCTTTAAGATCTTCTTAAGTGATGTATCCTGATTCTGTAGAATTCAAATAATGGAACAACTATTAGAGTTTCGTTTTATTAAGATAGGTACTTTCATCTAAAGTAGCTGCAATGAATTCACTATAATTAATGTAATTGGTTTCTTGTACACCTTACTTTAATGAGAGATTTTCTTGCTTATTATTTCCACATATCTTGTGTAAAAGGTGATCAATATTAGAAATATCTTTATAGCCTAATTCATACAAACACAATCTCAGTTCATCAGCTGTTATTACACCATTTTAATCCTTATCAATGTTACGAAATAGATTCTTTGGAGTTATATTTTCATTTGGACTAATACGCTTAACCATCAACATTAGAACTTCTCTTCTGAATTAGTTTTCCATTCTAAATTAAACCAACTTCTCTACTAACTATGCATAGCTTCTGTGAGGAACTGGAAGATTTCTGGGCTTTTCATTATTTTACTTTTACTTGTTCATTATTTAGAACCATTTATGATCAAGAGCTTAAGTAAGTTTGATACGCTTCTTTGTATTAACTAGTAGAATGTTACGGATCAAATCCTTAGCTTCTTCACTAACATAATTCCAGACAGGAGCATCAAAATTAAATTTACCTGATTCTATTTAATCTAAATCTTCAAAAGGTAATTCTCTGCAAAGAAGGAAGTACATCATTACACCTAATGACCATATATCACATTCACGCTCATATTTTTCATGCAGCAAAACTTCAGGAGCTTTATTAAAAAATTAATATTAAATGAGGAGAATTTTAATAGACTATTATTCAAAGATAATTGGGATGTGTAAATTTAATTTATTAGTTTTACCCTCGTTTTTATTTTTAGAGTTTTTTATATAATTATAGGAAAATCCTCAAAAATATTATTTATTTTGCTCTTTTCTAATTATTTATATTCAGAAAATTTATTGATAATTTCAGCAAAATACTATCAAATTTGTGGTGAAATGTTAAAGTGTTACCATTTAAATTTAGAAAATTAATTATTAAAATAAATATGGTGTTTGATTGGTAGAATGAAATATTAAATACTTAAAAAAGATTCCAGTATGAGGGGGATGAAATAAGCATGGATTATAGTTTTTAATAAATAAAATAAAAAATAATGAGTGTAATCAAATATCCTTCTTTTATGTACTCTTACTTAATTGCTTAAATAAGATTATTTGTAGTATTAAATTTTAAGTAATAATTTCATTTGATTTTTCATATTTTTGATTTTCAAGCTTTTATTTATTTTAATAATTGTGTGAGAGTCTATAATTTCCTTTTTTGATAAATTTCTTTAATTATTGCTTGGTTTAAGCGATTGCATGAGTTTCATTGAATTAAAAATCTATTCGTAAAAAAAACTGGAGCAGTAAAATTAGTATCTTTATCTTATTAGCAGTTTTGTAAATTTAAGAATTTTACCCATATAATATGCAGAGCCAACCTTAGTATGCCTTTTTCTAGAAGAGCGTACATTTAACTTTTTTGACAAACCAAAATCTATAATCTTAATTTCTGCATTGTCTTCGTTTGATGTATAAACTACATTTTCTAGCTTTAAATCTCTATGTACAATATTTCTTGTGTGTAAATAATTGATTGCATAAAAGAGCTTTTGCATAACTTACGAAATTTAATATTCTGTCAATTCTTCCTTATTAATAAATTTATCTCTAAGAGTTCCTCCTGACAAGTACTCCATAACAAGGTAAATATGCTCCTTATCCATATATGTTTCCAAGAAACGGCAGATGTTTGGGTGATCTAGTTACTTTATGATATCTACTTCTCTCTTGAGATAGAAAGAGGGTGTCCCTTTTACACTCTTTTTATCAATTATCTTAATTGCTACTTTGTTATGAGGTGGCTTTGTCTACTAGGCTAGCATAACAGATCCAAAAGCACCATTACCGATTTTCTTCAAGAACTTATAATAATAATATATATTTTCAATAGATGAAATTGTGCACTCATCCTTATCAGTATTTTAATGTTGCCCATTGTTTTGGCTTTGTGTGTCCCAAAATGATGAAGTGTTATCTTCTATCTTTCTTTTATTAGTTATAACTTTTTCAGGTTTCCTCTTGGAAATTGTATTTTCGTTTGTCTTTCCATTCATGCAACCCATTTTGTTAACCCTTTCAGACTTTTTACAAACTTTTTTATTGAAAACCTAATCCTTTAAAATTTCTTACAAAAAGAGTATCCTATCCTTATATTTATTAAATTAATTAAATATTGACTGATTGATAAAATCAGTGTACTATTTAATCAATAGCAATTATAATACTTAATTTACTTTAGAAGAATTATAAAATTTGCTAGATTCAAAAAGAGTTAGAAATAATATAACTCAGACAAATATTGTACTATTCTAATTCTTGATAGAATTGATTTTTACTAGATTGATTGATCCAGTAACTAATTATATTTGCTGAAACCCTTCATTATTCATTTAATATAAAATTAATTTGCCTAATTATTGAGCTAATTTCCATAATTGCTAAACAAACATAAATTTAATTAATCTAATTTTCTTAAAATGTTTTCACTCCTTTTATTTATTGATTTTTTATTAAATAACTCATAAAATATTGGGGTTGGGGTTGGGGTTGGGGT